>OX421975.1:44622984-44626467 GCA_949128135.1 Parasteatoda lunata | reverse complement strand
ACTTAAAGTAACCAAATTATTTTAATACAATTATCCCTTATTAATTAGTAAAAATAAATTTTATTTCTGATATTAGTTCAATTTTTCTCATTAAAATAATATTTTATTTAAATTGACATTAATGTAAAATATTTTTTTTTCTTCGTCTTAACCATTTGAACTATTGTAAAAGAACTGATTGTTTAAATTAAGAATCTGATTTAAATTCATAACAGAATATTGTTGCATATTTTCCTTAAATTTAATTTGATATTCTTTGAAAAAAGTGATAAATTTAATTGTTAGTTTATTTCTTAATGAAAATTAAAGTTAATTTAAATTAAACTTTAAATTAATAGAAAATATATTATTCCTGTTATAAAATATGTTATGAAAATTTTAGAATTTAAGAATTCAATGCTTGATTAAGCTTTTTTAATTCTTATTTTGAAAAATCAGTGCATATGTTTAAAAAATAAATTTAGCAGAATTTGACGTAGAATTAACTCACAACTCAATTACATTTAAACATTTAATTTAATAAATAAATTTTATACCCTTTTGATAGTTTAATTCGCAAATATGCAGAGACTTCAAGACGTATCTAACTTCTTTGTAAATTAAATTACCGAAGAACTTTCAGAATTCTTTGAAATCCTTAATAACATTTGCTTTAAAAAGAGCTTATGTAGAAAAGGTTGTTATTTTTAAAATTCCTAATCTTTTGAACGTAATACCGCTAATGTATACTCTGGCAAATTTTATTAATGTTAGTCTTTATTCTTAAAGGCTAAGAAGCGTAATAGCATAATTTTGAGAAACTTTTACTTGCTAAGTTAGAAAACCATAAGAGGATAAAAGGAGGATTAGTTCTCACTTAGAACAAATAAATGTTTTAAAAAGAAAACTAAAGAAAAGAAGTGCAAAAAAAATTCTACTCAAACTTTTTTTTAATTTAAAGGGAATTAGTATTGCATATTAAATGTTTTAAAATCTTTTAGAGTTTAGAAAGCAATTGTGCTTAAACAATTAACACCGATACTTGCAGTGATATTTTTTTTCGTTCTTAAATGTTTAGTGTTTATTATGTTTAACTTAAAATTCTAATGACTAATTGAGTTCAGTGGTTAGTAATTGCTATTATTGATATTTGTATGTTCTTAAACTAAATTGGATCTAGTTTTGAGTAGTCAATTACAAACAGAATGAATGAAATATATGTTTTGGTACACAATTGTGTCACTCTGTAAGTAATACCAATAAATGCAACTTATGTCCATCAAATTCACGCATTCATATTATCTGTGTCAGTAACTTTTTCCTATATTTATTTCCTAACATTTTTAAACTTTGACCGTATAAAACTTCAAAATTATTCATTTAATGTGAATTAAAAAATTGGAGAAATCCTAAATAGAAGTGATCTATAACTACTAAAACTTGCGATTTTAATTCCATTGAATTCTGCGTAACGCCGGAGAACTTATTATCAAACTTTCGCCTTTATAGTTTTATTTATGTTTTATGTTTTACCAAACATCATCAAGTTTGCTTTTGCATAAAATAACACAATCTAGTTCTTGATGTCTTAGCATAGCACTTAAATTGCACTAGTTGGATAGGAGCATCAGCCAGGGATCCATCTTTAATTATGATTCGTAAACGAAAATGGTGTATGCCTGCAATACAATACCACAATTTAGCTCATAGAACAACAATAGTAACGATCCATTCTTTACACTACACTTCTCTGCCAAAATTCTGTAATGAATGTGTTCTTGATAAGAGCTATGCAGATTCTAGAAGGGAAAGTTGAACTCCGGATGAAGCCGCGGAAGACGAAAACTATCCCATATTCTTACTGATCCATCAGTTGATACCAACTTAAAGCGGGCCAACCATACCAATAACCAACCATTCCGAATGCGAGTTCAAACTATAAAATTTAAGTTCTAGTTTCCTATTACGTTTCTAAATAAGCTTTGATCTATTTTCTAGGAGATGATCACCTGGTTGTTTGATGGATTTTACTTGGATAATTTTTTCGAGGTGTTTCATTTTATTTAAACACGCTTCCATTATTTCTGAAGACTTACACATTTCTTGATACATACTTTTATATTGTTAAATATGTTTAAGAAACAAAAAAAGGATGTTTTGTATTGATTGCTCTGTTATTTAACTCGTATATACCAGCAATCAATAAACATATATTCTATTCTATTCTATTCATTGAATGCATCAAATAAGCACCAGCATAAAGTCATGGCAAATGCTTCCCAGGTGCTCTAAGAAGACAGTGACGTTTTAGCTTGTCTAGATTCGCTCAAATGAAACTCCATCAAGAACTTAAGGAATGGGAGTGAATGAATTTAGTAATGGAATGCATTTGTGCATACTATGCAGTTAAATTTGAAGTTAAGTATACTGGATTTGTAACATTTTTGCTCTGCTACTAATGCTTGTTTTCAGCTGTTCCATTACTTGAATTCTTGTAGCAGCTGTTCAATAGATTTTCATGCTATTATAAGGCTTTTTTGTGACTCTTGACAATGAGAACATAAAAAGTCTAGACTGATTAATACTATGAATAATTTTGCGATAGTCATGTAAGACTTTGATCGTTTTATTACTTTTAAAGAATATTTATTGAGTTCTTTTTTTTCTTGGGGCAATATTCGTTCGTACAAATTTCTTTAAATTGTGAATTTTTTTTAAAAATTATATTATATGAACTGTTTTAAATTTGACAAAAATTTAAACTGGAAATATGATGCCATTGATCATAAAAATAGATTTTGAACTTATAATTCTAGAAAATATACAAATATGATTTTTTTATTTATAAGCTAATTAGTTTAATGTTTCAAAATGGATAATACCAAACATATTTTTATTATTGATAAATTCATTAAATCTTATTCTAAATTACAAAATTGTAAAAAACAAGAATCGACTTTGCTAATTTGTATTTTTATAAGTTCAATGAATCTTAGAAACGTAATTAAACAATCTTTTCTCATATTATAACTTAGCTAAAAAAACTATGCTTACTGGCAAATTGAGTCCTGATATTCACATATTATTGAAAATGAAATTAAACTATTATGAGTTTTCACATATTTCAAGTTTTGAATTTATATTAACTTACATTTTTTACACATATTGTACATTATTTTTTTACTCCTAATTCTTGACTTCTAATGAAAGTTATTTTTTTCATCGAATCGTTTTTTTCAGTTTCTTTTTCATGCTTTCCATATTAAAAGTTATGATTATTCAAATAAAATATGGTTAGCTGACGAAAACTTTGCGTTAAATAAACAATATTAATTTGATGTTACAGTAATTAAAGAGAAGCGTCATTAAAATTCATAATTACTTTTCAGAACTTTTTATTTTAGATTTTAATTTACTTTATTCATTAACGTTTTCATTAGCATTTTTATTGGAATTGCGATATTTTAATTGTGAATATAAAGAAACACATTTAGCATTATCCCC
>OX421975.1:44527984-44617984 GCA_949128135.1 Parasteatoda lunata | reverse complement strand
TTGCATTATTTACTGAAAGTTTCAAATCTTTTTGATATTTATATCATTTTAAAGATAGCTTAACCAGTTATATTTTTAGTTCCTGAGTACATTTTATAAAACATTATTATTTAAAGAATGTTTTATCGGGTGTCCTGTTGTTGTACACATATTTCTGCTGTGAATTTTTATAAATTTAAACTACTTTTCCCTAAAAAATGTTTTGGAAATTCGAAGAATTTTTCAAACTGAATTGAAGCAAAAAAGAATTATATTTCCACATAATCTAATGAAGATTTCAGACATTTTAATATTTATATTATTTTGAAAAAAAATAAATTGATAAGTTAAGATATTGTCAAATATTGAGTTCATTTTATAAATTATCGTGATTTTGGAAATTGTGTTATCTAGTGCACTGTTGTTTTATGTATATATTTCAACTAATGATTTGTCATGAAGTTAAAATATTTTGCCCTTACCTTATTTACGTTTCCCAAACTTTCAAATTTTATTTTATCTTATTTATAATCTTCTTTATAATCTTATTTTCTTCATTCAAATCTATCTTCATTATTTTAAGGAACGCTTAATAGGTTATATTGTTTGTTAAAGAGAAAATGTTATGAAGTATTGGTTTCTTAGAAATAATGCAATCTTTTTCACTATATATATTTTCAATATATAGCATCATTATGGGTAAAATTATTTTATCTTCCAAATAGAGAAATATATTTTCAGACATTGTCTTAAAAATTGCGATAAATATAAGGCCATGGTTTATATATTTTCTTAAAATGTATAAAAGGCATGTTAAGGTTTCCATTTAATAAACATCATTTTTTTAAAACTATGGATATTTTTGTTAAAGTTTTGTTCTTTAATTATTCTTTTCAATTTAGGATGTAAATAAATTGACATATAAAAATAAGCCTCTGTGTATTTTAATGCAAACTTTATTTACATATATTTTCCTTTATATTTGCCAAAAGTTAGTTTAGTAGTTTTAATACTGTTTTCAAATTGAGAATACCTACTATATAATGTTAAATGAGATGTTAATATCAAAACCTTCTGATAAATGAAATTTATAATTGCTCAAAATGAAATTTATTAATCTATGATGACTATAAATAATAAAGGTAAGATAGCAAATTATGTTACAAATTCGAAGAAAATATGCAAAAAAAGTAAATAAATTATCTACGCTAAAATTTAAATTATTAAACATAAAACTTTATTATTAGCTAGAGTCAAAATTAATTTTAAATTAAAATATCTTTTGATATCATGTGTTATATTTAAATTATAGTTATTATATACGATAATTGTAATAAAAAAACAATTTCATAATAATTAATTAGAATATTTTTATTTAAAATAAGAAATATTATACGTATAGCGAAAGTAATTTTATCGTAGTTGCAAAATCCACGCATATGAAACATCTGGAAAACTTGTGTTCATTTTTTTAAAAATAATGAACAAAAAATATATTAAAAAATGTTGTACCGAAAAATTTATCGCAATGTTTTTTAGAAATAAATTTCATTATGTTATAAAATTTATACAATGCATTTAATTGTCATTATAATTGTAGCTTATGAAATTATACAATTAAATTTAAATCGAATTTATACATATTTGACTAATTTTTATATTACATCTAATTTTAATATCAAATATACATAAATCAGTTAGAAGGTTTTACCTTTCAAGAAAAAAATGTAATTCTCATTTCAAATAATTTTTTTCATTTTCAGCGTTCTCACTAATTTTTAAATAAACTTGAATACATATTTGCGTTTATCTTTTATATTTCTTCGGTGAAGAAATAAACATTATGAAAAATATAGTTGTTTTATTAACATGTATCGTGTCAACAACTCTACATGTTTTTTAAAACTATTAAAATCATTATGTTCTCAAACGTACAACTCAATATACAAAATAATTTACAGAAAACTTAGTTTTGTCGCAAGATACTTATCATTGCATATGAAACATTCAATTTTAAAATAATTTGTTTAGTTGTAACAAAATTCTTACCTATTAAATTCCCCACTAACTTTTAAATAGTATAAATATTATTTACCTGATTCCCTTGGTAATTTTTTTCTGAGATACGTGTAATTTTTCAGAGATTAAAAAATTTAAACAAATTCTAATATTTTAATATTTTTCTAATTAAGACAAAGAAATGATTTTTTTAAATATTTCTATTTACAAAAATTCACAATTTAACAACCGTTTAGGCATTCATAAAGGGGAAAAAAGCATCTTGAAATATGTTTATTCATTATTATTTCTTTTTACTTGATCGGCGATTTTCTAATTAATGACAACAGGGAAATGCTTAAAAGCTTGCTCAGTTCTTTGAAGTTTCAACCTTTTTTTATACTTATGATAAAAAGTTTTTCTTTTAAATAATATATTTAAGTTATTTATCTAGAGTTTAAAAAATGGTATTCTTTACTAAAAATAAAATTAAATTTATTGTACAAAGTAACTAGTGCTCATTTAATGAAAAATATAATTCTTTCCGAGCAGAAAAATGCTTAAAAAAGTTTATAATAAATCATTTTGGCTTTAAATTAAAAATGTTTAACACGGAATCAACTAATTATATATTTCTTATTTCCACTCATTCTATTATTATATTCTATTCATAGATAACTAATGAGAAAGAAATTATTATAATTCATTTATTCAGAATTATCTAGAGCTGAAAAGTTAAACTACATTACATTCCGAGATCAGATTTGTTTAAGATAAGTTACAAGCAATTTATTATAATTATCTAAACATGAATTACTTCTGCAAAATTATATCTTGAAATAAATACTTTTACGAAAGTGTTTTTTATTCTATGAAGAAACACGTTAAAATATTATTTTGGTTTACAGATCAAAAAATTTAGATTAACCGTTCAAAAGACTGTGAAACATTATGGATGAAATTACGGTATAAACTACTTGCACTTTGGATGAATCATTCGTAAAATCCATTAAACAGTAAAATTTGCTTTTCCAGTAAAATATTATACCGTGATTTTTACAGTAATATTTATTTAATTAGAGTGATTCTGTGATTTTACTGTAGTTATTACTGTGAAAATTACAGCATATGAAATGTTTTGTTCCGCAATAGGTAAAAATGAATTTTACGAATTCCTTTGTACAGTGTATCTTTTATTTAAAAAAATCCACAGTTTATATATTATTATTTTAATTTTTCCAAGCACTGTATTTATATCGACACGAAAAATCCTTTTGAAGCTATAAGCTCTCGTCTGAATGCAATCACTATTCAAACATAAAAATACATATCTTCAAAGAAGGAAGCCTGCAAAACTGGGTTTAGGTTTAAATAATAATGCATAAAAATAACAACCTTTATTTAAGATCCTCACTATACACAATAGAACCATTCTATTGGTTCAATATTTCAGATAGAAATTTCTTCTGATTGCATTAGATCACTCGAAACATTATTTTGGTTTGTAACATATTTAAATCTCTGAAACATCTGCTAAAATGAATACACACCTGCAAAATAATCTCTATTGATAATATTTAAATCTGAGTTCAAATAATGTTATTTAGCCTCATTAACAACGGTTGTTTACGTTGCTGTAACAGAAATCTCTCACGCAGGTCAAACTGACTTCTATTTGTAATTCAGCGAATGGATTGGCTGATGTCAAATCATAGAAACCATAATGGGTTTTTTTTTTTTTTTTTTGGTCTTTTTTCAGCCTTTAATATTAAATATTATATTCTACGTTTTGCTGCCAGGTCTATTTTGCAGTATTCCAGATTTGTATTATAACTACCCTTTAATCAGATTAAATAGAAATATATTATAAATATTTAAATGTAAGTTAGACTACAACATTATTTATTCCTCCTAGATCAATGCACAGGCACCAAAAATTTCGAACTTAGAAATTGTTTAAATATGCTTTCAGTTTCAAGGTGCCCATGATCATAACAGTTTAATAATTTAACTAACTTGCATTAGGATCTCCATTAAAAAATAAATAGCTGGCTACTTATTCATAGCGACCGGTATTCTTCATTGGGCCATTAGCGTTTTTTTATCTTTTTTTTTTTTTCAAATCTAGTAGCCATTTCGTAACTTTAATGCTAAAGTCTCGACATGCATAATACGAGAAGTAATAATTGAAATCAATCAGTCGCGGTGGCTCAGAGGATAGAGCGCTCGCTTCCCAATGAGGAGAACCTGGCACGAATCCCAGCGAGGGCTGGTCGATATGCATCGACCACAGTCTGACGTAATATATCAACACTGGTAGGAGGATCATGGGTTAGAGTCCCCTTCCGTCAGACTAATCATGGGAGGTTTTCGTGGTTTTCCTCTCCATGTAACGGAAATGCAGTTTCATTCCTTAAAGTATTCAATGATTGCATAATTTCCCCCCAATGCTTGATCCTGGAATTCCCTTGTCTTCTTGAGTGAATTCAAGGCTACTGCATTTTACATTGGTAGCAGTAAACTTATTGGGTCGGATGTTCAACTATGGTTATTAAATGAAATGAAATTGAAAATACAATATTATAAGAGCACCTAATTTTGAGATTTCAAAGGCTTATTTCACGTAAGCTTTTCAATTGTAAAAACATTTCTTTTTCGAATTGTGTATTTCTTTATACCTAAATAAATAATTTTTTATTTTTTTATTAAAGATTTCTTAGTAATAAGTAAAAAAGTTTTTTGACTGTGTTTTTTATGAACTGGTGTAAGTAATCTGCAGAATGAATTGTTTTTTTTTTTAAATCTTTTTTTTAATGATTAATCTTTTAAACTTGATTTTAGTTGAAATGACTAAAATCTATATTAACTTTAAATCCGGAATTCAAATTAAAACAAAGAATCATAGAAAGTAAACTCAAGAGTACAGTAAAGATATTCATTAAAAAAAAGCAACGCTATATTGTGTGTACAGAAATTCCCTGAAGAAATAACAAATTATAGAAGACAGTTTCATTGTGTACAATACCATACAGGTGAAGTCTCGTAATTTATTCCTCAGACGGCGTAAATGGAGATACCATAATATAAAGAAATAGGGCCCAAAGTCGATAGAAAAAGATATATATCATTTTCTGGAAGTGCCTACCCCATTAGGCGATTTGATATTTTTTTTCTTTCTTTCTCATTGGTGTTTTCTTTTGATCTAGCATTCTTTGTGTTCGAAGCTACATGACAGGAAAGGGCTTGATCATAACATTCCACAGTCTTCAGGCGTCTTCATAATAGGGGTACTGGTACTCCAGGGCAGAGTCCAAAATAACATGAAGAAAAGCAGTTAAGGTTCTTTTCCTCCTGACAAAGTGTGACCGTGGAATTGGCGTGTTTGAGATCAGGCTAAGGGAATGAGGTGATTTATCAAAAGACCCGAAGTTCTTAATCTGTGTTTTGGAAGATTTTTCTGTTTCATTCTTATACCACTTTTGGGATTTTGTTACTTCATTACTTTCTCTGAAGTATATTTTTTCCCCTTTGGGTTTTGATTCTTTTTGCTCCCAATACGGGTGTGCAGCTGGAAAGCATCAGTCTTGTTTAACTAGTACTGTCTTCTGCTGAGTGTTATTATCAGTCTAGCAAATAATTTACTGATTGTATTCTGTCTTTTTTTATTATCTACAGTTTTCCAACATTGTTTTCTACAAATGTTTTTAGAATTTTTAATGCGTGTTTTAGAAAATTGTCAAACTTCCTTTTTACCCTAACATCAAGAGTTTGCTCATCATTAATGACCGTTTATTTCCTTATTTCCTTGCATGTGAAATATTATTGAGAGAAACTTGCAATAAATGGATTTTTTTCCTTTTAATTTTGTTAATTATTATCATCAAAATGTTAGATATTGATTATTTAAAAGAATTAAGCAAAATAATTATTATATTCAATATTTTCAAATAAATGGGAAATATTAATTAACTGCAGTAATTTTTAATTAAATTATAGCAAAATAAATCACATGAAATAATTTGTAAGCTAAATATACTAATTTAATACAACAATATAATTAACTATATCAACTAACATTAATTCTGTGTCCCTCAAATTCTTCGAATTTTCAACAAATGACGCGAAACTGTGGAACTTTTCACGGTAAAATTTAAAAACAGGTATTGCCATCTGTTAGGAAAATGTTTAATTACATATTACGCATTGAACGAGTTTAATATGGGCTTCACGGAATAGAGGCACATATTTATCTCATACCCGAACTCAGGTCCGTCATGCCAAAATTGACTCATTTGGGTTGCCCGAACAGAGTTCGGGAGTCACAGCCAAGGAGTTAAATTAAGTATAGTTATTATGGAATGTAACGCAATTTTAATGTAAGTACCCACTTTATACTAGCGGAAAACACAAGTTTTAAATATTTATTTTTATAGTATAATATTTAAAATTTTTGATATTGTGTTCTGCTACAGAATAGTTCATAATATTCTTTACAATCTTATCAAGCAGTGAAAGAATAAACAAATATTGATTCTATTGATAATAATGGCAGTAATTTTGAATTTTTTAATCAGAAATAATAATAAAAACCTTTAAATTTATGAAATAAAAAGTTTTAAAAATGTGGGGTTTGTTTAAAGGAAAATCCTTTTAGCTCACTTATTGCCATGGATTAGTTTCGGACATTTTGTTGTAAACCTTCGTTACATTTAAGCTTCTTTTACTTGGCCATTCCGCATTTTTATTGTTTATAAGTTAAGGATGCAGTGATGTGTTGAAAGAGGATAGTGGAAAAAAAAACGAGTGGGTAGTGGGGAAAATCAGAGTCTCCCGTACACTGTTAGAAATTTATCGGTTGAAATGTTTATGTAATTTTTTTTTTTTTTTTTTACCATATTTAAACAAAACAGTCAAATAAACATAGATAAGATGGTATTTAAACTGTTAACAGTAAGAAAAAACGTTAATCGACTGCTTAACCTAATACGGTTAAACAACCAGAATGTTATCGCACTAACTAAGCCCAACCATTTAAGCTACTTAGTTTGTTACAGTTGGATTCATATTATTGCTGAGTGGGCTAATCTGTCAATCTCATGAGCAGTAAAACAGGGGTTTGAGTCCCAGCTTTGACACCACAATATAGAAGCGCCTTTAGCGGCGTATGATTATATTTTCGTGCATGAGTTTATACACATTTTTAATCCCGATGATGTGCCCTACCTCCCATAGAAGTTAGTCGTAGCAATTAGACGACCCCTTGCAATATGTAACGCTTTTAAGCATGTCAAAATTATGGACTACAATGTCATTTAAAAATTCTGTCGCTTTGAGAAGTAAGCCAAATGCAGATTTAAACCAAAATATCCGATTCAAAAATGTCATGCAACAGAAAAAAGTATTCCCCAGTGTTTTTAATCATAAGCTAATAACAACATAATTTTAAGGTCGCAATCTATGAAATTCCCATTTTAATGCAATATAATGTCAATATTCATTTGATTTCATTTTAAAAGTAATAGTACAAAACATAGTTATGAAATTTTTAAATTAAACCATAATATATTTTAGAAAATTTTACACATACTTCAAAATTGTTTGTTATATGAGTATTTCTCATTTTTCAATAACCAACCTCATGAAATAGGAAAAATCTTAAATTTCAATTAATATCATTAAGAGTTTTTTCTTCTTCGCCGAATTAAGATTAAGATTTTCAGAAAATAAGACTTTTTCATTAATTATTTGCATTTCTTTAGATACGCGGACCTCTATGTTTGTTTAATTTAATTTAGATCAGACAAAAATATTTATACAATATAGCGGTGAGAAAAAATTACCGGAAGAAATATTAATGAGAAAAGGATTATCTTAAAAGAAATAGGAAATTAAGGATTTTTCTCATTTTTCGTTGAAAATGACTTAATTATTTTTTATATTCTGCAATATCTTCAGAGCGGAAATTAATCTTTACCTGCCAAACTTGAATTGAAAAAAAAAGTGTTTACTTCTGATGAAGATACTGATAATATGATTAACTTGTCAGGGGAAATGGAAATGACATCAACAGCGTTGTGATTCCTATCTTGTTTATATTAGTGTCAATTATTTTGTCTGAGTGGAAATTAAATTCTTGGTAATTTCTTAATGGAAAAGTTAATATACTAAAAGCAAACAAAATAACTCTGCCCTAAGGAAATTATCAAATATTTTCCTATTTTTAAGGACACTCTCTTATCTCTTGAAAAAAATGTATCGAAGTTTCTACTTGTTTCTCTACGCGATTATTTAAAATTCAAAAGACCGAAAAATGGGAGAAATTTCTAAAAACAATTAAACTAGAGTAAAATTTTAAACTATGTTAGTAGTATATCAATTATCTTTGCATTGTTTTCTTTTATAGTCTTTGCAAGATGTATATAGAAGAATATATATCTTGCAAAGATAGAGTAAAATTTTAAACAATGTTAGTAGTATATCAATTAACTTTGCATTGTTTTCTTTTATAGTATTTGCAAGATGTATATAGAAGAATATATATCTTGCAAAGATGGAAGTTTGATATGTATAAAAGTTTGAGTAACACGAATACTAATATCTCAATAGAAATTGAAAATAATAAAAAAATAATTTACATTTTAAGAGTGCAGATAATAATGACAATAAGGTCTTTTAAATAAAGAAAATAAACTGTATTTATAATACTAATTTTTATTTTCAAGAAAAATTTGAAATAATTTGTATTTGTAGTTCCAAATGATTTACATTTTGTATGCATCATTACATAGTTTAATTATCGGTCAAATATACGTTTTCGGTAAATTGTGTAAGATATAGTCATACATAGCTCCTCACATAATTTACAAACGGACGAATTAATACACTGTGAAAAAATTCTGAAACTAATTTTAGCTCAACAAAATTGTTTCCAAGAATCTCAGAAAATATCATGTTTCCGATCAATTGAGAAACATGTATCTTATTTTCAAAAGTAATCAATTAAATCGCAATGACACCAATTCCGTTTCAGAGTGTAGCGTAGCTATCACTGCAACTATTGAATTCCAGTTCACTAGTATATAAGACATGTTAACTCGATTCCAACTAAGAGAGGGAGTAATGTAGCATAACTACCACTATAACTATTCAATTCTCTTTCACTAGTGTATGTTAACTGTTAACTAGTGTATGTTAACATGTGAACTTAATTCTAGCTAGAGATGACGGTTGATATCGTTGGTAGCCTAGCGACTCACGGACTTGATCTGAACACGCCTATCTGGATTGATACACCCACTTCGATGTGAACATACCTAGTTGTATAGATAGTTCACAGTGAACAATTGATTTGCTATTTGTGACTGCGACATTGTCCTCACGTTGTTGCTACTCAGTCTCGATCACACACAATAGGAGCTTGTACACACTCTAATGTTAATTTCAGCACAAGAGCAACCATGCACACAACCGTGATCCTAATACAGCCCTCACGACCAGCATTCGAGGCCCGGTGGTCTTAATACAGCTCTAGCAAAATAACTAGGTGTGTCCATTCATCGAATTCTATCACAGATAAAATTCTGTTGGTAGAGTAATGTAGCGTAGCTACCACTACAACTAGTAAGTTTCAATTCACGAGTATATAAGAAATGTTAACTTTATTCTATCTTGGGATACCTTCATATAGATGACGGTCGACATTATTGGTAATCTAGCCCCACAAGAGGTTTCCAAAATATTAAGAATTTTTTTTCGAAAACTGCATACACCGTAGCCGTCCCAAGTATTCAGAAATGTTTATGGAAATTTTTTATTGAGTATTCAGACGAAACTCTCATTTTTTTTTTCCTAAATAATTTCATTTTATACAATAAAGCTAGTCATAACTAAAGCAAAAATAAGTAGCTTGAAACGTAAATTATAATTTAAACATATTTTAAAAATAGATAATTTTTTATGAAAATTTTAAAACTTATCTACCATTTAAATTTATTATATTATGTGTTTCGTAATCAATATTCTATGAAGCAAAGACAATTCAATTTATCTTTAAATGAAAATAAATTGTGTTTTAAATGTATAGATCTTAAATAAATATGAATTATGGTATTAAAATTAAAACACTAAAAATTTTGCTGTCCTACTTATCACTTCAATGTTAAAAAAACAAAATTATTGAGAAGATACTATCTTAGGAGTAATTCAGCTTGCAAGAGTGAGTATCTATCATTACGTTTATAATTAGTTAAATATGAGACGGTCTCAATTTCGAATTCAAAGCCTCATTACTGTATGTTGCAGTACATGGCTTTGTTCCCACTCACTTTGTTTAGCAATTCCCACAATTGCTGTAATCAAGATAAACAGATTGCTACATTTAAATAAAAAAGAAATTATGTTAAATAAATTATCTCCGTGTTAAATATGTTACATTTTGCACGGTAACTTAAATATTTTTATAGTGTTTAATCATTTTATATTATTTTTATTTTATTGGATTAATCATTTTTCCGCTTAAGATCATATCAATAATATATATCAATAATTTTCATGCATAACATGAAGAAATAGGAAGAAAATAAGTAAACAAAATTTGCTAGTTACTGAAAGGCCCAAGTAATCCTTATCTATATAAATCTCAGCCAACGAGCAAAAACTTTATGGAAAATCATTTAAGGTAATTTATTAAATGCAAATCATACTTACATAACATAAAATATAGTTTCAAAATGAAATTATGTTCTTGATTCCAGAAGATAATATGAAATAACATTTTGTTGAAGGGAAAAAGTAAAATTCGTAAAGTTTTTTAAGTTTTCATAAAATTTAGTATAGTTTCGCTTAACTTTACTAAATTTTATGAACGTCGCTTAACTATACCGAATTATCGCTTAACTATACTGAATTCTTCGAAACAACTAATATTGCCATAAAATTTGAAGAATGCTGCTACATTGTGTATAAACCAAGCATTGCTTTCATTACTTTTTAAACCAGTCGTCAATAATTTTGCTATATTTTTAGAAATCAGTACCCTTTTCAACACTTTTTTTTCTACTTAGTAGACATTTAAATTATATTTCATCATTTTATTCTAACATATTTCACTTATTTTATAAAATTATGAAAGACTGATAATTTATATAAAATTATATCCAAAACGAAATAGTTTGTAAATCATATATATGAAATACGCACTCTAAACTCTAAATGAAGCGTTGTATTAAAGATGTTTCCTAATATTTTCTTAAATTAAATTAGTTTATTTGCTGAAATTACACCTCACAACATTCAAATATAATTAGAGTCAGACAACTCATAGCTTAATTATCTCTTTAATGAAATAATTTTAAAAAAATGATGACTATCTTCTAACTTTTTTCCATCATACTCTTATTTTAAACACGTGAATAGTTACCGTGAATTGGGAATTGAAAATAAAGCAGTTATTCTTAATGTGTTCTTCCACTTAGTTAGTTTAAGCGAATTTAAACTGGAGAGAGACTTATTTCTTATCAACACAATCAAAATTAATTCCGAGTAATATATTGCTAGACAATTGTATTAAAAAAAGAACAAACAAAATTTCAAAATGAAGTAAAAACTTTTTTGAATTCATTAATAAATATTCTTTTACCAAGGATACATTCCATTTGTTTTTATTTTAAAACCAACATCTTATAAACATTTTCCCTGGTGCATCAATTTGCACAACATTAATTTAAATTTTATTGTCTACCGTCATTAATATTAGTAGTTTTAGAAACATATTTATTAAATTCCTTTAATTTTACTGTTATTCATTTTAAGACAAAGAGAAAAAAATTAATCTTTATTAATTTTATATTATTTTATAACAGTCGTTGAACAGCCGACCCAATTTTAAGGGTTTACGACTACTAATGTTCAACACCGTAGTCTTGTAATTCTGAACCCCGTCCAGAAAACAAGGGAAATCCTGGATCGAGTATAAGGAGAAATTTGCCTTCTTGGAGGACTTTTTTGATGGAGCTAACCCGCATTTGCATTAGATGGAGAGGAAGACCACGAGAACTTCCCACGGTTAGCCCGAAAGCAAGAAGATTCGTCTACCACTGAGGATATTTCACGTCGGCACTGTGGTTGGTGCAAGCCGGATGCGGAATTCGTATCGACTGGGATTCGAACCCGGCTCGCCTCATTGGGAGGCGAACGCTCTATCCCCTGAGCCATCGCGGCTCTATTATTATTTTTATAATTATCTTTGCAGTCGCAACATCCAATTCTTATAATGAAGCTAAAATTTTTAACAAATTTTCAATAATTTCAATCAGGACCCGCATTGTTTTTCAATTTTACCACGAAATACACATTTAAATTAATTTCAAGCTACAAATGTGGAACGGAAGCGTTAACTAGCATTATTTTTGCTTAAAAATTTGACTGCAAAATTTTAGATCTTGAATTAATTTTGTTGATGATGAGCTATTGCCAATAAATGTTTTACATATTTTTTTATTGTTCTATGTGCTTTTAAGCATGAACCACCATAATCGATTGTTTATACTGACTTTAATGAAAACTATAAATTATAATTTTTATAATCGCGTCAATTTTATGTATTTTCTTAAATTGCAATGAATACGCAACGGTTACTCAAAAAATTAGATTAACAGTTAAAGGTCCAAACTTTTGACAATTCTCCTGCCTAAACTATTGGGATTGTTCTTTCCAAATTGCGGCTACATCGCATAACCTGAGAATTTAAAACTACGAAACTTTTAAAAAATACCTATATTTGTTCAGAGTAAGTGCATTTTTGTGTTTGCCTTTGTAACTCAAAGTATCGTCAGTATAAATCAATTAGTTTATGATTTGGCCCTGGAACCATGACGATTGAGTAAAAATGATACTCATTACGTGAAAATAAGATCATTAAAGCATAAGTTATCAAAAGTGTTCGCATATTTTGCACATTGTGAATTAATTGTGTACAGATAATGTTATTTGTACTTATCTAGGATTATATATCATAAATTAATAAAAGAACAACTATTTCAAATATTCTTATTATCTTTTTTTTCCGCAATTTTTAAAAATTACTAACCACAGTCATTGACTATTAGGCGCCAACTATGATGACAAATAACGCTCGAACGATAACTTTTCTACTTCCTCCTCATTGATTAATTTAAATTCTATTAAAGTTTTACTAAATTCTTACCCAAATTAAACTATATTAACTGTTATGAGATTGTAAACATTAAAAAGATATTCAAATTTTATACAGGTGTGTTTTTTTTCTCTATTTCCTTTTTTGAGTTCTATCGTTAAAAATACTTTAAATATATTTGATCCTTAAAATATCTTTTAAAATATATTTGATTAAATTAATTTGAAATAAGTAACTTTCAATACCTGTCAAAATCTGATTCCTTTTATTGCAAATTATTGATACTGACATGTTGACCACACATCATTGACCAATAGGTGTCAACTACAATGACAAATGACGCTCAAACGATGGTATTTATTCTACATATTTTTCCCCTGCTTACTCATCATCAATTTATTTAAATTCTATTAATAATTTACTAAATATAAATTTTATGAAATTTTATGAGAATGAAAATATTTATTAGATATTCAAATTTCATAATTTTTTGCGTTTTTTTTTTTTTTATTTATACTCCCTTTTTTGACCACAGTCTTTTAAAATATTTTTTGCCATAATTGAGGAAAACCATTTGAAATTAGTAACTTTCAATACCTTTGTCAAAATCTGGTTCCAAATATTTTTCTGAAAATTTTTCATACTGACGCACCTGTTTGCTGTTCCCGATATAGGAGCTTCATGGAAGTAGAATCAAATTTTCTTATCTCTTACTTTCCCTTTCAAATTCTCTGCATTTTATTGCAATTTGACTACTCAGATATATTCATATGCCTAAGAATTCTAGAAAAAAAAGTGGATGGCTCTCTTGCCTATGTGTTATGAGTGGTATTCCTAGAAATCCAACTATTGACAATTTTTTTTCTTTATAAAATACACCCTTCTATGAAATTAAATATTGCTAAAACCAAATAATGAGAGATTTGTTGGAATAAATATTTTTTTTTTTTCAAAAGTGAGTTTAAACTATGAAGATTTAAGATTTGTAAAAAAAAAAAATACATACTCGGTTGTGGTGTTTAAAATGCAGAGTTAATTTACATTTTCAGTTTCACCGTACAAAATAACGATCTGGAATTTCGTAGAAAACAAATTAGTCAGTTTTTTTTATTAATTTTATATTCCATTTATAACAAAAAAAAATACCTTAATCATCTATTTTATTTTATAACTGTCGTTGAATAACCAGTCTAATTTCAGCTGTGTAGCTTTGTAATTTGAACCCATTATAAAAGACAAAGGAACTTTTGAATCAAATATTTGGAGAAATATACTTTCGTGGACATCATTTTAATGAAACTCACCCGCATTTGATCTACATGGAGAGGAATACTACAAAAATCTCTCACGATTAGCCTGGCGACAAGGGTCTCTTTTCCATGATCCGCCTACCCTTGAGGATATATTACGTCATCTCTGTAGTTGGTACGAGCCGTCTGTGCAGCTCGTGTCTACTAACTGTCACTGGGATTCGAACCAGGGACAACTCATTGGGAGGTCATTGCTCTATCCCCTCAGTCACATCGGCTTGTAGAATCAAAAGGGTTGAGAGAAAAATATGACTATATGTTTGCCTATCATTCGTCGATGAAGTTATTTTTTTGGAACAAGTTTTAAAAAAAATATAGCTAAATATTTTAGTACAAAATATTTTTATTCTTTTTTTACATGTGCGTTATTAACAGCAATAATTCCAAAAAAAAAAACAAAAAAAATCAGAAAAATATTGTCATTTGACTTCATGGCGCTAAATGGTTTACTGTAGGGCTACAATACTTGTTTGGTTACAATACGGTTGAAAAATAAATTTGGGTACACTCCCGTTTTATTGGAGGAAAGTATCCGTTCTATCACTTTAATTCGTGGCGTCATGGCAAAAGGTCTATTCGCTGGCAGCTTTTTCGCGTGCGCCCATAAAATGGCTAATTGAGCAAGTCAAAGGAGATGTATACTTATGGGAGTTACTCCTTTATACGTCCTTCGGTCGTTTCGGTGATGTTGTTGTTTTTAATGGGATTTTTCTTCAAAATAAGAAAAACACAAGGGAAAGGCAAAGATCACTAAACAAGGGATGTTTTGTCCTGATTTATACAGAATGGAAGCTATTCTGGAGGGACAGATAGCATTCTTTTAAAGATCCATTCTTCTGCTCAATGCTGTTTGTCGGGGAAATATTTGTTTTTAGTGAACTACTTAAAGGTATCTTAAAGTAGTTTTTCTTTCGTATGGGAAAATCTTAAAATTAAGTTAATTGAATTTAAATACAGAATGGATACTATAATTAAGATACGCTAGTTTAACCTGAAATCGTTTTGTAAACTCTAAAATAAATAAATTTCTTTTTTTATATTTGAGTGCATGATTTAAATATCATAACGAATTTTTTAACAGAATGCCAATATTATTATATTATTTGTTTTAAAAAAATAAAGAGAAGTTACGTTATGGATCATATCGTTCTGGTTTTCAAATTTTATTTCATTTACTTTGTTTTCTGGTTTTCTATTACTTTAATTACTAGTACTCTGTTTTAGTTTGTTTCGAATAACATAAGCAAATTGAAAAAGTTAAAGCTTTGACCAATTTAAAAAATTTGCAAATTCAAAAATGAAATGAAAATCCACTAAGCAATATTGAAAATCATGGTTTCCCTAAACATACAGTAGCAGCTTGAGATGTGTTATATTGTATTACGTTCTTACTATAACTCATACTCTTTATTATTATTAAATATATTATTAATTGATCAATAAACTATTATGTAACGTATTATATCTTATTTTGTATCCAAAATTTCGTTTCCGTTCAAATAATAAGTTGTTTTACCCTCAACACTAACAATTATTCCTAACAATTTTTTAAAAACTATTTTAATAAAAATACATAAATATAAACAATAAATGCTTTTGTACTCAGTAACTAAGGGGCTAACCTCCAGTAACGAGTTGATTTTCTCCCTTAAATTTAACAATAGCTGAAAATAAATTAAATAATGTCAATAAAATATTTTAAATAAAAATAGATAAATATAATCAATGAATTCAAGAGTTCTAAATAATAAAGATGAATAAATAGTATACAACTTCATTTTCTTGAAAATTTTATAATTCATTACTTATACAAATAAAAGGAATATTGCACTTAAATGTTAATTTTAATTAAATATTAATTATTCCAATAGTTTATTTTTAGTAATAGTTATATATCTTTTGGAATGTGATAATATTATTCAATTACTACTCGGCTAGAGAATTGTTTACAGGGAGATATTTAAATATATTCATGTAAATTATTATTTGTTTGAACTCTAAATAATTATTTGGATAGAAATGGAAACGACAGTTGGATCAGTCAGATTTCAAACTCTCCCATCTTTGAACTAATCACTTAATGACGGAAATAATACCATTTCATTTATAGGCATTTCAGAAATCACTCCTCTATCACTAGTTGCAACGGAATAAATTTTACATTTAATGTAAACAATAGCGCATTAAATATGCTACAAATTTAATGCAATATTAAAATGAAACCCGTTAATTAATTAAATATTTTTAGTATTAGTGTCATCACTCTTTCATACAAGCACAAATGGCTGAATTATTTATTAGCTGCAGTAGTAGCTACATAACTACGATGCTGTGTGGTATTGTATGCTTTCATCATTCTACAGTTTTTATTGCGATTTCGCTATTTTTCCCGCTCACGAGGTACACTGTAAAAAAACCTCTGAATAAAATACAGTGAAAAGAACCCCTGCGCACAGTTTGCCTTTACTTTTTACCGTAAAATCCACTTTTCCCTGAACCTATTAATGGAACAAAAAATATGATATACCGTAATTTTTATATTAATAATCACTAAATCCCTCGAATTAAAATAAATATTTCTGTAAATTTGTGGTAAAAATGGATTTTACGCATAATGCACCCAAAATCATAACCGTAATTGTTACCGTAATTTGATTCGGAATTTTAAACAGTGTATGGAATGTGATAATATATGTATTTTTTTGTAATTATGCATCATATTATCCTTGAAACTCTTTAGCCACGTAACTAAATAATATTTTAGTGTCAAATGCAAAGACATAAAATCAAGCTTATGCATGTTTATAAAATTTTCCTAAAAACTCATTCTTATTGTCTCCCCCAAGTAAAATCACTTTCTATAGAATTTTTTTTTATTTTATTATTATGTCAGTTTTTAAAGCCTATTGTATTTTAATTAATTAATTTTTAATTCCACTTTTTTTGCTTTTTTCAAATAGTGATTTTTATGATAATAATGTTCAAATAGTAATTAAAATTTTCTTGCTTTTATGTTCTTTTAACATTAATTATACATAACTATTATAATTGCTAATAGGCACAAAACACAAATGAACGGATAAAAAATAATGTTCTAATCCATGTTTTTGTGCCCAGATAGAGTGTTAAATAAAGTGTTAATAGTCTTGAGGTCGTCAGATGCTATTTTAATAACTAAATTTTATAATTGTTTCTTTAAATTTTATTATGATTTTAAAATAATTGTATTAAATGTTTTACTTTTTTTATTAAAGAAATAAATTTTATAATTGTTTCTTTAATTTTATTATGATTTTAAAATTATTGTATTAATTGTTTTACTTTTTTTATTAAAGAAATAAATTTTATAATTGTTTCTTTAATTTTATTATGATTTTAAAATAATTGTATCAATTTTTTTTTACTTTCGTCATTTATTATTGATTCGTGTACGTCGCTCATTAATTTAACATACTTTAGGTTAAAAACATAAGATTACAAAGACTGTGTATTATCGGATAATCTAAAAATTCTTAAAAACTGCAACTCACAAAATTTTCATTACTATTATGTAACTAATAAAAGATTAGTTCTAAAATACTTTGATTAGTTCAGTCTTAATACCACACTCTTTGAATTAATACCTGAACACTGTTTTACTAGACATGGTCACTGTTAAAAAATAAATGTATCAGTGTGTTTAAATAACATAATATATTTGAACTTTTTATACGTTAGTGCTCATTTTGTTTAATGTTTAGCATTAGGTATGTATTAATTGAATAAATGTTTTTTAACTATTCTGTTTAAAATATCAGTAATAGACCTTTTTTTTTTACAGGTGAAAAGGACTAAATTTGATAGTTCTGACATTTGAAGAAGTAAGTAAATTTCTGCAAATTTTACAATTTTAGGTTGTTAAATAATTTCTGTAATGAAAACATCACTGCTAATTTCTTACTTATGATAATTAATTTATTCAATCTGAAAACTAATTGTAACTTCTTGTGTAAAATTAAGTTATTTTTTCTAACAAAATAATAAAGCTATAAATGATTGTTTATCTGTAGTAAAACAATAAATTTGATTTAATATAGAAAAAATATCAATTTGAGTATTGTGATTTTATCAAAAAGTTTAACTTTAAATTCCTATGGATTTTTTAAGAGTACGATTTTTATATTATTTTAATATTAAGTTCTATAATACGTCAACCAGATAGAGGTAGATTTTATTTGCAATGGCCGATAAAAAAACAAAATTTTTGAACAGCTTTTTTTAATGCTAATAATAGGTATCAGCTATAATTCGGGCCATAAATAAACATTAATTCCAGCAATTTTAACGCGAATTGTATGTACATTTATAAAGAAAAGTTATTCTATGAATATTAAAAAATACTGCTTATATTCATCATAAATCTAAAATTTGAAATAATGTATAAAAATTCTATTTAAAAATACACATTTAGTGCTTTAAACTGTATAAAATAGATCTTTTTAAATTTGATAAAATTAAGCTTAGAATACATTTAGAAAATTAAACATACGAATCTGCATATTATATCTTATCAAAGCAACTTTAATTATTTAAATTTATTTACCTTCCAATAGCTTTAGTAAAACGATTTGTTTCGAATACTTCAGAGAAAATAAGTTTAAAGAGAAACCATTAATATTCTAAACCATTAATATACCAAAACCTAATGTTACGAAACTAAATAACGTGAGATAGAAACTATTCACGATACAAATCTTTGCAATTTTTTTTCTTTCGCCTACATGTAAAGTTTAAAATAACATGTTAAAAATTTGAGCAAAATAAAAAATTCGAATCTTTAGATTGTTTACAATAGATATTTTTGATTTTAATAAAATTAAGCTTATTTTGAAAACATTTACTGAAACTTACGATTTTAGACAAAATATGCTTTCAAAGAAACTTTTATTCTCTACACTTATTTATCTCCTAATAATTTAAATATTTGGATTTGTTTTAAATACTTCGAAGAAAAAAAAAATTTGAAAAAACTTTGAATATCCACATTTATTTATAATCTAATAATTCAATAATATGATTTGTTTTGAATACTTGGAAGTGACGATAGCTTGAGATAGAAACTATTCACGGCAAATATCTTTTCTTTGTCAACTTTCTACTTTATATATCTATCATATGAAATAATATATAAAAAAAATTCGAGTAAATTAAAAGCAAGCAGGGTTTTAAAGTTGCTTACAATAAGTATTTTTGATTTTTATAAAATTACGGTTATTTAGTGTATTCTACATATTATTACTTTTTATCAAACCAATGCTAAATAACCACATGTATTTATCTTCTAATAATTTTAGAAATCTAATTTCCTTTAAATACATCAAAGAAAATAAGTTTAACAGGAAACCATTATGTCCAGAACCTAATGTTACGGAACTGAATAACTTGAGATAGAAACTATTCACGGTACACTTCTTTCCTTTGCCAATTTTCTACTTCAACGAGTAAAAATGTACTCCTTACAAAAAAAAAAACAAAAAAAAACTTTTTCAACCTTATAAAATACCTTTACCTCATAAATTTTATTCGAGCGAAAATGCTAACACTATAAACTGTAATAAACATAACACTAAAGAATTCTGTTGATTCAGATTTCTCTTCTTTAACTAACACCCTAAAAATGCCCCTCTTAAGCAACTTTAGCTAATTAACTGGCTCTTATATGTGTCATAGGGTGTTATAACTCATGCTTTAGCACTAATTATCGAGGTTTTGAAACAGGGTATTGTGTTCTAACGAAGGTAAGGAAACTCTCCTGGGGACTATACGATGTCCGGGGTACTCCAACTATGTTTCCTTGGACTCAGTACGTGTGTTTTACGAAGGGCATCAATCATGTTTTATCTCTCACCGGCTGCATTCGTGTCAGAAAAGTGCTTGTCCTGAGGGATTTTGCACAAAATGTTGTGGCAAGCTATACCGTGGTTATTATTTTACTTTAGAAATTCGCACTACCTTTTTTTTTTTTTTTTTTTGAAAAAAATATCATTTCTTGGTCTTTCAATTTATTTTCTTTAAAAACAAGTTTATTTTTGAAGGCTCCTTTTTGGCAAAAAAATTGTGCTTCTATGATATAAAAGGTGAAAGCAACGTTTCTGTAGGATTATAATATATTTGCATTGTCGTGCATTTTAAAAGATATATGTGTATACACATGAATAAGCATTGTCTGAAAATCATTATGCACAATAAAAAAAAACTTTAAACTTTTATATATTCGTCAAACATTTTAAAAAATTTCAAAATTTATTACAAATTACTTTATAAATATCAGAAATATTTTTATAATATTAGGGGTGTCAAACACGCTTTGGTATTATTCATACGTGAATATATGTAGGATTAGATGGAAAAGGAGGATGTGGGGGCGGAGCTATAGACAATGCCAACCGTCATCTATCAAAAGGTACCTCTGGATTGATTCAAGTAAGCATGGCTTATATACCAGTGAATCGATGTTTAATTTTCGTAGTGGTAGTTACGCCACAATACTCCCCCACCAGAATTTTATCAAGAATAGAATTCGATGAACAGATACCAATAGTTGCTGTACTTTGTGACAGACCGGGAAAGCGGTCACCGGAATTTTGAGTGCTGAATGTGAGAGGTGTATTAACTTCACAGTAGTAGTCGCTCCTGTGTTGCCATTAGCAGTTGAGTGTATGCAGGCGTTGAGAGTGTATGACGTTGTATGTTCGAGACGAGACTGAGTAGCAACAGCGCAGGAGGGTGATGATGCAGTCACAAATAACAAGTCAACTTTCAATGTGGACTATCCAACGAAGTAGGCGTTACCAGATCGAAGTGGGCGTTACTGCGTGATCAAATCACGTCCGGAGGTCACCAATGTGGAGGGCGGAGCTATCGACAATGCCAACCGTCATCTATCAAAAGGTACCTCTGGATTGATTCAAATTAGCATGGCTTATATACCAGTGAATCGATGTTTAATTTTCGTAGTGGTAGATACGCCACAAGGATATTAAAGTCTATCAAATGATCTCTTTTTCTTGTTTCATGTAGTAATATATATATATATATATATATATTAAACCTTAATTATGAAAATGTTATTCTGATTAAATAACAGCAACTATCGCTTACCCTAAGTAAAATTTATTGAAAGTTTAAAATATAAATTAAATGTCTTAGAAGTAAGAAAATAATTTATAATATTCACCTGCTTTCAATTTATTTACACTTGAGTATGTGAAGTTATACGTTTTGTAGACACTGAGTTTTTTTTCGGAACATGTAATTTTATAATTCTAGTTCGTAAAATAATTCGTAAAAGTATGCGTAACAGAATACCTAACGAATACGTAAAAGTTAATTAAAGCTTATATAATTATTATTTTGGAAAATTTTACATTTAAATCTTATAAATATCAAAAATGTTCTAATTAATACTTAAAAGGGTATTTTTACTCTTTTGAAACATGTAAAAAAATCGGAAGCATACTTATTTATTATTTACCTACTTTAGTTACTCTCAATTCAATTTATTATTCTTTGCAATATTCTACAGCACAAAAATTATCTTTTCTAAATTAATTATTACTATTTAGTCATTCTGTTTTTTGTTTACTCTTGATTCAATTTATTATTCCTTGCAATAATCTACAGCACAAAAATTATCCCTTCTGAATTTAAAAAAATAATTCTAAAAATTCTTAGGCTTATTTCAAATCAAAATAATTTATGAACACTATCAACATGCATTTTATGTATAACTTATATTGTATTACACAAAGTATGCTTTTCACCTTACTCTGTAATATGAAAAACAAATTAATTTTACAAAATATACATATTTTTTGCATAAGGTTAAATAATTCCAATTGAGGTGATAACTATTCTGTACAGAAAATACCCATACCACGGAAATTCCAGTTCTTCTTTATTAGACAAATCATGGGCTGAGCTCCACTTGCCTCCAGGGATATCGTATAAGGTTTTCAAAGTTTCTCTCTTATGGTGACGCAAATAAGGAATTGTTCCACTCAGAAATTGCAGTCACAATTCTTAGATCATAAAACATATTGTCTTCTGGGTTAGATTCAAAACTCCAAATCTGAGAAGTTATACTTTAGTAGCAGAAGCACAGGCGTAAATTGACTTCCTAACTCATATGATAAAATAAAATAAAATGATTATGGAAATTTTATCAAAAATTATGAAATAAAATTGTTGTAATTAATCGTGACCAACATTTTTTTATAATAACATATATTGTGTGAAATTTACTTCTTGCAAAGGACAGAGTAAAATGATACTTAACAAAATATGTTCCTTAGAGCCCTTTAACATAACTTTTGCAATAATTCTTAATGTTTAGAAGTAAATATGCGTCAGTTTACCTAAAGAAGCATTTTTGGTAAGCCAATGAATTATACCTTTTTATGTTGTGGCAATGATCCAACTAGGTCAACGGACGCGTGTCCATTCAATAAAGATGTAAACGTTTATAAGTGAATCTTGGTCATAGTTAAGAACAAAAAATGCCCATATCAAATGCTTTATTCCGTCTGAGTGTTTTTTGGAACACTTGAAACATACATAATATTATAGTTGATAAATCAACTCCATTATCGTAAATCAATCTCTACACTTAAGCATCCATTATTTATTATTGTTAATATATATATATATATATATATATATATATATATAAATTAAAACGAATAAAAACATTAAAAATTAAAAAATAAATTTTGTTAAATAATATTTACTCCGAAGAATTAACATTGCTTTGTAATCATGGCGATATTTTTAATTTAAATCTTTTGAATTTAAGTATTAAAAATGAAAGAAAATATCTGCATTGTTAACATATGCAATAAAATGTATGATATTAAGTTTAATGTAAATAAGCTAATTACATGAAATTCAAATATTTCTAGATATATTTTATTTAAATTCAGTTTTTAATCAAATAAATAGAACGAAAGGGATTTTTAGCAATATTTATTTATCCGAAAGATAAATAAGTATATTTTTTCCGCAATTTGAATAAAAACAACGAACATCCAAAACATGTAATAAAATGCATATCAATTTTTTGAGTTATATGTGTATTAAAATAAATAAACTAATATATTTGTATAAAAATCTTTTAGAGTACTAATCACAGACTAATATATTTAAATTTGTATAAAAATCTTATTCTTTTTAACTTCGCCATCATAAGCTTAACTGCTTAAGTATAAATTCCGTTTAAAAAGTGATCAAAGTGCGCCAACTAGTTCAACTAAGCAAGCAGGAACGTTCCAATTATATCAGTTACAAACAATTGTGCTCCTCTATTTTTGCTCCCAATCATTGCTACTGTCATCACCTTTAATTCTGAGCACCAAACTAAGAACGCAATTTCCGGCTTTGTCATTTTTTATCGGGATCTTTTGCTATCAAAATTACTGAGTGTTATGATGAAATCATTTTTTTATGCAATGTTTTTCCTATGCGATTTACAAGCTCTTAATAGAGTTAAATTATTGTTGTAGACAATTCCTCTTCTTACTTAAGGAATTAATGAAGCAATTTTCCTATTGACGTAAATATAAGTGATTGCTATAGATATGATTTGCTTTAGTCAGTAAAGATAAGTTTTAAAAAGTAAACTGTCTTGTCAATTTAGATGTTTAAAACAGTTGCAAAAATTTTAAACATCTCTTCTTATAGAGTTAATAAGAAAAATTATTAAATAAGTAAATCTGGCTATTAACTGTTAAGGTAAAATATTGAATTACTCATAAAAAAGTCAAGCTAATGCCTCTACATACTGTTAAAAATATGGATAAAAATTACAGTAAAAGTACCGGCACTCAGATTTCAGTAATTTTTTATTGTAAAATCCATTTTTACCATACAATTTAGAGAAAAAAATCTACTACATGCTTTTTACAGTAATATTTACTGTAAATCACAAAACCACTAGATTAAAAACTTATTATTATTGCGAATACATATTATTATTGTGAATCAATATTATTGTAAGAATTAAGATATGGAATTCTACCATAAAAATGTGTTAAACGATAAAATGGATCGTACGTTTTATCAAGGGTTTAGGAGTAAATTAATAATCTTATTAATCAATCGCAGCTTTCAACTTTGAAAATAGCGTCAGTCTATTTTACTTTTAAAAAGTTAATTTTTGGAAACTGTGTGTCCCTGTCTATTGTTTTTTTTTCCTCGAATCTTAAATACACGACTTTAGTCTTATATTTAAAATTTGATTTCCTTTGAACTGTTTGACTAATTTTATTAAAGATTTTCATTTTGACTCATAAGATTATATTCCTTAAAATAATGTAAATATCTTCATATTTGGCAATTATTTTTGACCTAGGTCGAAATATTTTTTACTCATCAAATTAAAAAAGAAATAAAAAAATTTATTAACAATTATTTTTATCGTCGAATTATCTTTGGATAAGCAAATTTAATAATTATTTGCAAAAACTATTTCGATTTGCATACATTTTCCAGATATGGTGAATTACTTAAAAAATTAAATTAACTTCAAAGGGTTTCACAGATTGCAGCATTTTGAGGGTCAGGAATCCATCCAAAAAATGCATGTTTATTTAAAGAAACTGCCTTTTTTGTCAGATGTTTTAGCTTAAAATATCATCTGCTCTAAATAAATTTGAGATTTTCCCCTCAGATTGCGATTGATTCCTAGTACGTGAAGATACATTTATTAGATCAAAAATTATTCAATAAACTTCTTTTATATTTTTTTACTGTATTGTACTGTTTTGCTTTAGTAATCTATAGAGCTGGTCTGAAAGAAAAAATAATTGTACGGTATCGATTACTTCTCCAAAATTTCTTTTAAAATAGTTGAAGTGTTAGTAGTTCTTAGTTCATAAATCATATTGATGACTGTCTACAGATCAGAACACACACCGAACTGTTTACAGACCATACTGATTTAATCAGTAGCATGCTTTTTTCGAAACAAAGTAAGGTTTATCAACTAGTTGATCATATTTTACAGTTAATCACAACTAGCTATTACCCATATTGAAAACATGTATTTATCGCCATTGATGATGGTCTTACCTCAATACTGTCTCTTTCAATTCCGAAAGACATTTGAATCCTTACCGATAGTAGAAGCGCTGTTCAGCACTTGGTTGGCTGGCACAGAGTGAGGGACAATACTAGCACGAACATCCTTTATAAACTTTTTCACCTCTCCAAATATTGTCGAATTCTCGTACAATGGATACCCTCACACGTAGATATATAAGGCAATGAAATGTCAGATAGTCTTGCCAAGGCAAGTGCAGCTGAGGCCACTGCGCCTCCAGTGTCCCTTACCTCCTCAGAGCTCTTCTCCATTGCTAAAGCTAAAAATAAATCAACATGGCTCACTCCATCCAGTCACAATTGGTACCAGGGTACCAGACTGGATAGCTGTCTGACAGCTGACAAAGGCCGTCAGTCTCAAACCGCCATCACACGTCTCCGCTGTGGACACCTGAAATCACTGAAGTACTCTGGAGGAGAAAAGTGTTTTGTCCTCTGTGCCAAGTGCTCATCGGCTCAGGCATCCCCTGAACATCTACTGGACTGCCTAGGTCTTTCAAAACCAGATCTCACTGAAACACCCTTGCCTGTCTTAGACTTTTTGAAGGTGAACAAACTCATGGACCTTGTCTAGCTAGGCTAGAAATAGGGATTCGAAAGAAGAAGAAAGAAAACATGTATTTACATCATGTATTTACTATACTCTTCCTAAAATTATTTTATAGCCTAATTAGCTTAACATGTTTCTTTTTCCTTTACGAAAAAAAAAATTATGGGTAATGAAACTGAGCTGTCAGATAAAGTATGGTTGAATTTCTGTTTAATGCACCTTACTGAATATCGATTTTAATTAGCTAAAAATTAAATTAATTAAAAAATTAAATTAATTTAAAAAATTAAATTAATTTAAAAAATTAAATTAATTTAAAAAAATTAAATCAAAATGAATATTGGTAAAAATGTTGCATTTATATTACAACTACAGATACAAACGTAAAATAATCCATAAAAATATTATTCTGCTTAAAAAAAATGTAAATAAACGAAGTAAAAAATAAAGCTTTCAAATGTCAAGGTAGGATTTCCTTTTCAAGATAAACTAATTTTTACATCTTTCTCAGCGTGACGAGAGAGATTAAGCAATTTGTAAACTTCGAAGCAATTTCATTCAAGACAACATCCCAAATTCGAGGGATATTGACTTTAAAGTGAATGTTCCAATGCCGGTGAAATCGATAAATTCTTTTTAACATGCCTCGAGAAAATGCCTTTAAAATGACTATATAAATGTAAAGCATCGTCTCTGCAATTGACTTAGCTTAAACAAGATACGTCAAGTTTAAAAGCTCTCGTTCATCAAAAATAAATAAGGTTGTATTTTGAAGATCATGGGCTCTAATTTTATAAATCTGACGTTCCTTCATCATGCAAGCGTATCGACTTCTAAGATATTTTTTGAATGAAAACTCGCTCGCTTTCTTTAAATACTACATAAATAAATTCAAGAAGCTAAAAGGGTTTACGTTAAATATATATATTTATTTCGTCCTCACAAAGATTTTTGCCTAATCTCCACGACAATTGGAAATTAATGTTATTGTGCGATAAAGGTATTTTAAAATAATTTTTGCATTTAGAACGTCTGCAGTGTTTCAGTTAAATCTTAGAATAATAGTTTAAATAATTGGTTTACAAAGCTTTATTTAATTACTTATAATTTTTATTGTTTAAAAAATCATTCCAATTATAAATATATGAAAGATTTCGTACACGGAGAACGCATTGTTAGAAAGTTACCCTTAGAACATTTAGCGGCAATTCTAGAAAAAAAAAAGGTCAATAATAACTAAAATATATCGAATTTAAACCATTCCTTTAGTAGTCATCCGTTAATATGGTAATGGTTTATTGAAAATTCTGGTTTTCAAAATTACAGATTTCATCACCACACATCTAATAAAATTACAAAATCGAAATGTAAGTTTAGCTGAATAAGTAATATCCATGCCATACTATAAGGTATCATAATAAAATATCCAAATTTCACCTCATTAAATAAATTTTATCACAAACTAAATTAAAAAAAAACTATTTTATTACCAATTTTATCAAAATGATTACTAAAGTGGTAAGGTAAAGTTAAAAATTACTGACTTTTTTGGTGTTTCCATAGATCCAGAGTAATGGAATAATCCTGTCAGTTTTGACTATACTTTTTATTGCGTAATTTTAACAATTCTTACAGATCTAAACAATTTTAATTTAAAATTTAAATTGTTTTTTATTTACCTATGTATTTATTTACTTATTTAAGTTTTCGTTATGATTAAGTTTAAAAAAAATTTCAATCACTTAATAGTATTTTCGACGATTAAAAACAATTTATTTCCAAATTTTAAACCAGTTTATTTAATAAAATTACAAAAGTTACAGATTTTACCCAATCTATATGGAACGGAACGTTAAAATTTCGTCTCATATAAGTAATGTAGATTACACAAGAGGATTACAAGAACATTCCAAATTTACCATGAACATTTCAAATGTAGAAACTTATACACTGAAACCTCTTTTTGCTGAAAACCATATTCGAATTGCCTTTGATGTGCCTACCCAGAAATATTTTACAGACAGAATAATTCCAAAACAGAAGTATTTCAAAAATAACACATCAGAATCAAGAAATAATTTGAACGCACCATCATGTCCTAGACATGCTCGATGGGAGAGAGATCTGGTAGGTCAAGGAAGAGTTTGACAAGCTTGCAGACAGTTCATAGCAACACGTGCCGTATGTGGTCTGGCATTGTCCCGCTGAAAAACCAGCCCAGGGCGCTGCAAAAGGAACGGTAGCAAAACAGGTCTTAGGATGTCGTCGACGTACCGCTGTGCAATAAGTGTACCTCTAATGACGACCAAAGGGGTCTGGCTGTCAAAGGAAATGGCACCCCAGACCATAATACCTTGTGTGGCGTGCAATAGTGAGGGCAGGATCCCCCCCTCCTCTGCCCTGTGCGTCTCCAAACACGTTTTCGATGGACATAAAGACTGTACGTCCCCAGTCGGCATCATTCCAGCCTGATCGAGCCATGCACCACTTTAATCTGGCTCGGCAGTGTGCGTAGATTTTTTTGTTATAGAGTGTACATTAAGTTATCACAGTGTAAACATGTATATGTATGTATTCTGTGAAAATAAAATTAAGCAATATATTGTTTAGATGCTGCAAAAAGTTTTAGTTTTAGCATTATAGGTAAATGCCTTGCCAACTCGCTTTTGAAATACCAATTTTTTGCCATAACAACATTAAACAAATTGCGATATATAACTGATGTAAGTACATCTAACGACAAGCAAACACGGAACTAGTTTTTAAACTAATCGTTTTACTTTCATGCATGGCTAAGAAATATTAAAAGGATGCTGTGGAAATGAAGGAAAATAAATTTTTAGACTTCTTAACATTTAAATATATGGAATAGATAGAAAATAGCCAAAATAGCAACTCCAGAATTTCTAGACTTAAAGAATCATTATATGCTGAAAACATTTTCAAAACATTTGGACTGGTTAAAATCAAAACAAAAAAGCAGGAAAAAATTGTCGTTATTTAAGTTTTTATACTTTTCTACATTTTGAGGCGTTTCATTTAATGCGATTTCAAAATCAAATCCTTTTTTCGACTTTTCCAGAATATTTTATTTGAATTTCTTTGGCTGGCCTACATTTCATTTTCCCTCAATAAATAATCCTTTAATTTAAAAAAAAAAAACTATATATTTATGTTTTTCACAAAAAAATTTTCTACCAGAGCTTTTTTCTTGTTATTTCAAAAGTTATACCCTTTGGGTTTTGCGACTTTGAATATAAAAGTTTTTTTTAAGATGTAGATAATAAGAATTTAAAGTCTTTATAAAATTTTTAAAAAAGAAAATTACAAAATGTTATTATGCGGAAAAGACTGCAGGTTAAAATACGACTTTTTACGTGCAGAATCTTTGGAGGGTTAATAATCAAAATCCCAAATTTGTGACAAATTCTGTCAAATTATCGCCTTTGATGCTAGGCAAGTCAGTTCTACATGAAGTTAGTGTGCTTTAGTTCAGGATTCCTTGGTTAAAGCACATAAAGTTGATGGGAGTTTTAAATCGCTTGGATAGCACTGCTGGCCAATGAGCAAAGACTTCCGATGTTTCTTATTTATGTTCCATTTCAACTTCTTCATCGTGAAGGCATCGTTGTTCTCTAAAAAGTATTTAAATGTCATTTTTTGTTATTTCAAGGTCAGTTTTTAACGAAAGTGGTACTTTTTAACCCAAAAAAAAAGTTAAGCAAAATTTCGAAATTTCTAGGCAGTATTTCTAACAAAAAATATTTGGTTTGGAACAAAGATTTCTCTAATATCCATGCGGATAGGCTAATTTTACTTGCTATTACATTTTGTTTTGAAAAAAAGAAATTAAAAGCGAGCTAACCTAGTACACAAAAATTTTATTAATACTTAATCCAATCGCCAAAACAGAATGCCACCAATAACATTAAGATACAAAAATAAAACCCTTTGTCCCTTGTCAACATCTTAGATCTCTATAATTTTTAAGGTTAAAAACAAATACGATAATCAATTTTTAAAATATTGAATGATGAGTGTTTTGCTTAATGAGAGTTTAATATTATATATATATATATATATATATATATATATATATATATATGAATGAACAATATTTATTTTTTTACACTAATTGTGAGTTAAAAAGTTTTACACATTTTCCTTGCTTTAACCATGTAAAAATACATAATGATTTTTCAAGTAACTAACTAAGTTTAGTAATGTTACGTAAAAATCCTAAATACAATACTTAAAAATTATTCAATTTTATTCTCGTTTGTTGCAATATTCTGTGTTTCTTAAAACTGTTTAAACAAATATTCCCCACCTTAATTTTTTTTTTTACAACTGCGAAAGAGTAACAGTTTAGCAACGCAAATTTAATATATATGTATTTCAAATTAAAGTAAGTAAAAAATTAAGAAGTTGCTTGGTAGAAATCACACAAATACATTTCATAATTGAAGAGCAAAAATAATAAAGATATAAATATTTCAATAAGAATAAACAGAGATTTATTGTCCATATATGAAACTGAAATCCATTTAAGGTATTACTATTAATCTTTTTTTCAAATAAAAGTGACAAACTTAAAAAAATTCAAACGAATTTTTTGTAACAAGCAGTAATTTTAATCATTCCTCATAAGTTATTCTTTAAAGTTAATATATTTATTTGTTCATACGTATTTATAACCTTTCAGAACAACAAAAAAACGTACATGAAATATTTGCAAAATTTATACCTTTCAAATGCTTTCAAATTAATTATATAAAATTCGATTATTGTTTTAAATTTCAGTAGAAATCTAATTTCATTAAGAGAATTAAATCAGCAAAACCAATAAAATTTGAATTCAGATGATTTTTTTTATTAAATTAAATACTCACAATAAAAAACATATTTTAATTGAGAATTGAAGACTAAATCAACTTAATTAAAATATGAATGGGAATATCAGCAAATATTTGATGAAAGTGTTCATGCATGGAGAAAAAAGTGCTTGGCAAAATTGCCATACTTGTGTGGTAAGGACATTTCTGGTAAATGGGACAACAATTCTGGTAATTGAATCAAAGTTTACGGCATTTAAACAATTCCTTTGGCAATCTTTCCGTAACGGTTTACCAGAAATTCTGGTTTTAGAAATTATAGCTCTTATTACCAAATATTTAGTAGAAATATTAAAGTAAATAGTATGTTTAGCCAAAAAAAAAAACAGCCTGGCAATGCTCTAAAGTAGCATGAAAATATAATCAAAATGTTCTTCAGAACTATCATTAATTTTAACATTTATTTGGTAAATTTTGATGTCTATGTTTTTTTACCAAAAAGGGAAAAAAAGAGTGTAATAATCTGTTTACACTTCTATGGTTTACTTAAAATGGCGACTTACTTAAATGGGTGATAGGGGTTGGATTACGGCTAATTCTTTATTTTCCTAATATATTTTTTGAAGCGAAACAGAATTGGGCTAAATAATGCTTTTGGGTGCCAGAAAGACAACTAGAATATACTACTAATGTTATAGTGGAATTTTATCTATTTCATCCGCGTCTCAGAGCTGTAAACAGAACAGGGATACCACATAAAGGCCCTTAAAAATTATTGCAAGGAAAACAACCATACATTACCAAAGTGTTTGATGCCCAGGAGTATTGGCCTTCCATTAAACGCTCTGTAGCGTAGAGGGTATATATATGTATATATATGTATGTATATATATGTATGTATATATATGTATGTATATATATATATATATATATATATATATATATATATATATATATATATATATATATATATATATATATATATATATATATGTTACAATAGATTTTTCTTCGTATAAATAAATGACAAAAATAGAAAGGAATTACTTTAAATTAAGCATTTTATTTGCATTGAATTAATTTTTTGAAGAAAAGTCTAAAGCAAACATATCAGTGTGACTTTGAAATAAAAATAAAAATTTGTTGAAGAAAATAGCTCGTTTGTTATATTTTATGTTCTTTTGTACTTCACTAGAGTAATTGAAAACAATAATTCTTGAAGTTTGACTCATAATTTTGTTATTTTTTTTCCAAGATCAAACGAATGAGCGACATTCCAAAATTAATTTGCATTATTATTTTGTTTTCTCCGAAAAAAAAAAAAAAATGATTAAATTTAGAAATGCAGAAATATTTTCCTTGCCAATATGTAGGAAAAAAAATATTGCTCAGAATTTACATTGTTTCAAAACACGCAATTCAAGGCTTTGTCTTTTTTAGAATTGAAGCATGTAAACAATATTTTCTTTGTTTTTTTATGCACTTATATTTCTTTTTACTTGCCTTTTTTTAAATATCAATTCATTTAAAATAAACTTGCTTAATTTATAAACAATTTAATAAAATTAAGTTTCATTAAACTAATCGGCGTTTTATTTATAATAAAGAAAAAAAAAATTGCTTTCAATGAATATGAGTTTTGATTAAGGTATTATTCTCTGTTTGATTAACAAAAAAATAAAGTGATTTTACCTTTAAAAAGCAGAAGTTTTATGTAAAAAAAAAAAAGTTTTCTCTTCATTTCTTTTAGATGTATTGTCATTATTAATTCCAAGCGTAAATTTTTTGCAAGAATATTTCACAGCAGCGAAAGTAATGTTTACTAATTACAACAAAAAATACTTTTTTTAGAAAAAAATTTAATTATTGCATTGCTTCCTTTTAGTAGATTTGTATAATTGATCTTTTTAAGAGAAGGGCTTTTAAAAATATTGAAAAAATACAAATAGTAAGAAAATAACAAAAAATTATCAAAACCTATATATTATTATTCTAATAATTGGATACTATAAGAGCATTTTCTAATTTTCTCGGGTTTAAGATAAAAAACTTTAATTCCTTTATACAGCTCTTTAAACAACGAGAAATGCAAGCAATCATGACAACTCTAAGCTACATGAAGCATAAAATAAATAGAACTGCTCTGCATATAAACTGGTATATTTTATATTAAAATAGATCATAAACTGCTTGTAGATGCTTTTATGAAACTAACTTTGATTAATGTTAATTTAACTCGCATGTATTAGATTATATATTTCTGAAAGTTTTTTCGATGTTTAAAAAGTCGTTAAAAGTTCAAATAACTATATATCTATCCCGTTGTTTTACTACCCTATTTATTCATATATTATATATGAATAAGCAAAATATAAAAAAAATGAATGAATACTAGGATTTTAAACTGAAAATCACAACAACTTAACTTTTTTTCGACAAATATAGGTGGAACTTATGATGTAGAAAATATAATTTTATGTATAAATTATGAATTTTGTCCACTCCCGGATTCTTTGAAATGTCTTCCTTTAGCCTTAATCACAAAAGCGCATATTTTTGGCATTCTTTCTATTAATTTTTGAAATGTTCTAGTTGAGATATGCTTCCAACTACTAAGTAAAAATTCCCAAAGTTTGTTTTGAATAGTACGTAGCATTTTTCTAACCTTTTCATTGAGTTCATCCCACAATAGCTCAATAGGATTATTATTGGGGAATTGATATAGCTAATCTATGTATTTCAGTGCCCTTTTTCTTTTCTTTTGACGCAATGTAGTCTCTACACAATTTCGATGAATGTTTTGGATCGTTATCTTGCGGACCAACGATTCTCTGTCCACATGGTAAAGCTTGAATCTGCAATATATTCTCTAATAATACATTTTATTAATTATTCCCTCTATTTCCTCTCTCAAGACATTCAACTTTCTCACAGGCAAAACATATCCAAAACATGAGTAAACCTCCACCATGCTTTATAGTTGGTAGTAAACATTCATTTTTCATACATTCATTCTGCATTCAATAAACATACTGCCTTCGTTTCCTTCTAACCAATTCAAATTTTGACTCGTCAGTAAGCAAAACATTTCACCACTGTTCTAGAGACCAGTCAGTTAGTTAGCATGTTTTTAAGCCCATTGCGAACGTTTAACTGTGTTTTGATTTTTTAAAAGACGCTTTCTGGCTGCTACACTATCTTTTGAACCATAGTCACGAAGTAGACATTGTACAGTAGTTACTGACACAGTTTTTTGTCTAGTAGCATTCAATTCTTCACGGATTTCTGGCGCTATTCGAGTCCACTCCAGCTTAACTTGAATGCAAATAAACTTATCCTCACGTTTGGACGTTATCGATGGTGACTCTTATTTTAGAAATTGTATTTTTTCCCTCTCACAGTTGTGACAACAGTGGTATGGGAAACATTAGTTTTAAAGGCAATTTGTTTACTTGAGTAGACTTCTCCATGAAGTGCAATAACTGCAGGTGCTTCGACACTTATTTTTGGTTTTTGATCCATATTTCTGTAATAAATTGAATAAAAAAATGCCAACTTTGTTTTTAATACGTACCTATTATTCTGGCTGGTTAAGGCTATTATATCGGCATTTTAAATGCGTTATGTACATGGACTTAACTTATAGTGAACCTTACAAAAGAAGATGAAACGCAAATTGTTTCTTAACTAAAAGTTAAATGACTTTTTTTTAAATATATTACGCTTTTTTAGAATAGGTATTTACATGTACTTCCATTCTTTTCGTTATCAACTACGAAATATATACAAAAGGAAAAAATAATGAACAGTTTTAACTGAAAACAGCGTTGTTGATGATGTTTATATTTGATAAATTATATGCTTAAGTAAGAAACATCTAACTATTTTTGAATATATATATACATATATATATATATATATATATATATATATATATATATATATATATATATATATATATATATATATATATATATATATATATATATATATATATATATATTAATATTAAAAGACATCCCATTATCCTGTCCTAAGATTTATTTTCGGTATACAACATTATTAGTTTTTTTCATTAAAGTTATCAAACTCTCAAAAAAAGATGAAAAACTTGCGTTCATGCAATCTATATTATTAAAAAATAAATAAAATTTGCCAAGTAACTCTCTTCCATTTCTCGATCTTAAAAAAGGAATTTTTTTCCCTTTTCTCTTCTACCTTATATCTCAATTTCAAGAAGAAAACAAACATACAAACCATCCTTTTCTCCATCCCACAAAAACTGACAAAGAAAGATATAAAATAAGTAAACAGAAGAAAAAAAACAGAAATATTAGATCTGTAGAATATCCAGAACTTTGAACTAAGAAAAAAATCTAGGACCTAAGAAATCCCAATCCTATTCAATCAGACCTTTGTAATCAAGATATACTTGACCGGGATAAACGTTCTTTGTGATTGAAGAGATTGTTTAAGATAGCATGCATATATACTAGGTATACGAAGTATTTTTGGATATTTTATCCCAAGATATTATTTGTTTGTCCTCTTAAATAAAATGAATATTTTCTGAGGATATACGATATATGGCAATAAATCTGGCGTTTCGTTTTGTATTTTCCAATTACAACATACTTTTGAAATTTCTCAATATGATGTTAAAACATGAACTTAATAATAATTTAAATTTTAAATTTTAATAAAAACTGTGCATAGGAATTATTTTTGATCATTTTATCTCATGATCTTATTAATTTGATCTCTTAGATAAAATGAATATTTTCTGGTTTACGTAATATAGCATTACATCTGGCGTTTCATTTTGAGTTGTCCAACATTTTGTTTGGTTTAATAATGATGAAACATAAACTTAATAATAATTTAAATTTTTAAATTTTCATATATACAAATGTATAAGAAGTATTTTTTGACATTTTATTTATTGATCTTATTTATTTGATCTTATAAATAAATTACTAATCTCTGATGATTTATGCTATATTGCAATACATCTAATGTTTCATTTTACATTTTAAAATTAAAGCATATTTTTGTAGTTTATTACTATGATGTTAAAACTTAATAATAATTTTAATTTTAAGAAATTTTTTACATATATTAAGAAAATTTTCATAAGTAGTGTTTTCGGTTTTTTTGTCTTATAATATTATTTATTTGACCTGTAGGATAAAATGACTATTTACTGAGGGTTTACATTACATGGCAATACACGCACTCTTTCAGTTTGCATTTTACAGTTAAAACATATTTTAGTAGCTTTTTAATAAGATATTAGAACATGATTTTTTTTTTAAATTATTAAGAAATTTTTTACATATATTGAGAAAATTTTCATAAGTAGTGTTTTCCGATTTTGTATCTTTTAAACTTATTTATTTGGCATGAAGGATAAAATGACTATTTTCTGAGGATTTATATTACATGGCAATAAACGCACTCTTTCAGTTTGCATTTTGCAGTTAAAACATATTTTAGTAGCTTTTTAATAAGATATTAGAATATGATTTTTTTTTAAATTATTAAGAAATTTTTTACATATATTAAGAAAATTTTCTTAAGTAGTGTTTTCGAATATTGTGTCTTTTAAACTTATTTATTTGACATGTAGGATAAAATGACTATTTACTGAGGGTTTACATTACATGGCAATACACGCACTCTTTCAGTTTGCATTTTACAGTTAAAAAATATTTTAGTAGCTTTTTAATAAGATATTAGAACATGATTTTTTTTTAAAATTATTAAGAAATTTTTTACATATATTAAGAAAATTTTCATAAGTAGTGTTTTCGGATTTTGTGTCTTTTAAACTTATTTATTTGACATGTAGGATAAAATGACTATAAAGGAATTCTGATGGTTTACGTTATATAGCGATACATATGGTGTTTCATATTATATATATATATATATATATATATATATATATATATATATATATATATATATATATATATATATATATATATATATATATATATATATATATATATATAATATGTATATGTGTATATATATATATATATATATATATATATATATATAATATGTATATGTGTATATATATATATATATATATATATATATATATATATATAATATGTATATGTGTATATATATATATATATATAATATGTATATGTGTATATATATATATATATATAATATGTATATGTGTATATATATATATATATAATATGTATATGTATATGTGTATATATATATATATATATAATATGTATATGTGTATATATATATATATATATAATATGTATATGTGTATATATATATATATATGTATATATATGTATGTATATATATGTATATATATGTATGTATATATATGTATGTATATGTATGTATATATATGTATGTATATGTATGTATATATATATATATATATATATATATATATATATGCATATATATATGTATATATATATATATATATATATATATATGCATATATATATATATATATATATATATATATATATATATATATGCATATATATATGTATATATATATATATATATATATATATATATATATATATATATATATATATATATATATATATATATATATTCAAATAATATTTTTAATTTTTGGAAATGTTATGTGAAAAAAAATCATTATTCAAGTAAGATATTTACACAAATGTGGTTAGCTGTGTTCCCTATAGATTCTATTGACAAACAAGGCAGAAAGAAATTATCTTCAACGTGCATGATTTCTGGAATGAAGAATCATTTAATTATCTGACGTGCTTCAGTGTTTTCAAACAAAACCTAAAAATAATAATAAATGACCGATATATCTGTGGAATGGTTCATTATCATACCGAAATATTATCCCCGAGCGCCAATGATGAGTGTTTTCTGTTAAGACAGAATTGTTAAAAGAAGGTTCGAGAACCTAATCAATACTATAAAGATGGTAAGGCACGTGCCTCTTTTGTTCCAATCACCTCCGGTAATCCATTAGGTGACTTCGGAATGGAGAAAAATCCGGTATTCTAGTTGTCGCAACTGAGTCCTCTAAATTACAAAAGCACTACAAAAAACCTTTCGAGCGAAGCACGGACGACAACTCTTTTTCTTTTCGCAATCAATACACGTGAACGTGTTGTCCTTATAGTAGACAAGTGGTTTAATTTGAACAATTGTGCTATCTGGGAACACAGTTTTTTTTTAAGCATACTCTTTGGATTTAGGGATAAATGTTGCTTTCGAAAAGAAAAAGTGAATCCTTTAAATTTGGTGATTTAAAGTAAAGAATTTCCTGTGTCTCAATGGAACTACATTGCGTTGCTTAATACTAATTTAAGATACCGAATAATTATTAAACGACATTTTGCTTCTTCTGTACAATAAATAGGAAATTTTATTTCCCCGTTTCTTTTTTTTTTCTTCTTATTTTTAAATGGGGAATATCATTGTTTTTTTTTAAACGCAATTTTTTTTATTTGATGTAATTTAAAACTTTGGTGTGTTTTATACAGATCGAACTCATACCTCGAAGGGTCATGGGTTAGATCTTGAGTTACAAAGTCTTGCATGCATACATATTAAAGGTATCTTTTGCAAATGATAATTCTCGGAATTATGCGTTTCATAAGTAATGAGGGAAATTACATCCTCAAATGTTCGTTACGCACTATTGAATAAAAAAATACAACGTACCTTTCCAAAACAGTCAGTTTGACACTATTCACCAATACCACTGTGCTCATTTTCTGTATGCTTAAATAAAGAGTGCTAAAACCTTTGAAATTAGTTACCGTTAGGTAAATAAGCTGCTGGAAATATAGAAGCATGTAGAAACTTATCATTCAAACTTTTTTTTCAACCTTAATAAGGCACTGGAATAAACCAGATTGTCGTATGTTTTAAATTTGATTACATAATGATATTACATTAATTGAATGTAAACATCGATCAATTTCGCACCTTTATGTAGCAGTGGTAAATTTACACAGTCCAAAGTAAAAATACTGTGGCAAGGCAAACCAATAAAGGATACCGATTCATAGTGCCGATTTAAGAAGAATTTAGTGCACCGAAAAAAGAGTGTTGTTAAAATTATCATGCTTCGAACTTTATGGAAACCCCTAAAAAGTTGGGTTATTTTATTAAAAATAAAATATAATTAAGAATAGAATATAAATATAAATTATTATGAAACGTTATTCATATTTATGGAAGTGGCCTGAAATCATTGAATCCGTCGAGTTACCAAGTGAACAGTTAAAATGATTCTAGTTCATATTCTATTGCTGTGCAAAATTTCATGCTTCCTGGTGAGGACTACTCGAGATTTCATTCGCAGATATATAATTTATAAATTCCTCTTATTGGATTTAAAATTTTCAAAGTTATGTAGAATTTCTACTTTTGTGAAGTGGTTTGGACAGGTTTTTTCTTAAAAAGCCACATTGATCAAACACAGTATCCACTGAAAAACCACATCTTATACCAAAATAATGGAGACTGCTGACCTTTCAGATATAAGAAAGTTTCTCTAGTAGCACCAGATGTAGATTTACCATGAAATCCATTTGCAGACAAATTAGTTCGTTTCGACACTATTGCAGAAACTTTAACCTTTTCCAAAATCTCTAGCAATGCTATATTTACGTCGTAAATTAGTTAAAAATGTATATGAAATCTTAACGTACCAGTTGTGTTTGCAATTTAGACCACGTCATATTGCTTATGTACACGTGCTTTTTGTAACATTCTCCTATTAAAGAACTATAAGCACTTTAAAGTTATACAAATATTAATATTAAACTTACATTTTGTAAAACATACTAAAATTTTGTATGAAGGAAAAAATAATTTTGTTGAAATCAAATTTCTCATCAATTTATTCCTCAATCCTATTTATAACTTATTTATGCAAGACCTAATTTGTACAAATTTATAATTTGTTAATTATCAAATTTATAAAAACTAATTTAATCTTCTTAGACTCAATATAATTATAAAATAGGTGCATTTCAAGAAAATTTAGCTTAGCTTATTTTGTAAAGTATATTTTAAATAGTAAATTATATTCAAAGTATATTTTAAAAATATATTTTAAGTTTATATATATTAAAGTACATTTTATATTTATATATTATGAAAATATAATTAAATATTAAATTTGTTTTAGTGCTCTCGACTAATTTTCAAATTTTTAAAAATATAGAAGAATATACTTTATGGAGAATTAAGTATATTTTAAATTCATATATCAAGGAAATGGAAACTAAACATAAATTATTTTTGTCCACTCGACAAATCGTCTAATTTTTAAAATGATTAAGAAGTTTTAAATGAATATTTTTATTTTTTATAATTAGTTATTATATTTATAACATAAATATTTTAATAATACTTAATACGGCTTATTTTGTAGAGAATAAAGCAAATGTTTTAAATTCTTCTCTTATGGAACTAGGTATTTGAACAGTGAATAATTTTTTGCTCGATATTTAAAAAGAATCAATAGATTCTCTATTCCTCCAGGCAAATTTACTTTGAAACTTAAAGTCTTGAGTTTTACGATACAATTTTTTTTTATTACGCTTATTTAACGGCCCACGTTCAAGTGTCATAAAAGAGAAAGAGCTAAATCAAGCTAAATCTGCTCTGACAGAAAAGAAGATTTAAAATATTTTCTCATTTGCATGAATAGTATCAAGGGGCATATTTTCTCAATGTAATTTGACAGCCGATATGGGCTTTTCTATGGCTTTTAAGTGTTTCGTCTTGAAATTTAATTGAAACTAAGAGTATGAAAGATTCACTTTTAATTTTTAAGGCGACTTAAATAACAACTGACATTAATAAGTTTTGAAAGTAATTCATTTAAGATATTGTCATTATTATTATCTTTAAAATATGTTTAGATTTTATTTCAAAGTGTTCTGCTGGATATGGTATCCATAGATATTAGTAAGTAACTGCGAAAAGCTTTCAAACTGAAGTTTATTTCGTGAAATTTTTATGTTAAGTTTAATTTTATATTTTTTACACAAAACTTCACGAATACGTATTTGAGATTTGAAATACATACATTCACCAATGAATGACTTAGTATATCTTGAATTTAGCAGTTTTTTAAACTTTGAAATTGTCGAAAGAATTTTCTAAATAAATAATAAATGTATATGAGAAGAGTTCTGTCTAAGAAATGCCTTTATTTTAAAGAAGAGAATAAACTTCCAATTGGATTGTTGTTACATGTCCATTTACTTAATTCAATTGTATTACTCAGAGAAAGAAAATAAGATTTATTTATAATATATTTAAAACAGATAAGGTTAGAATACGCATATATATATATATATATATATATATATGTGTGTGTGGGGGGGGTTGCTGTGCTTTTTTTAAAGAAAATTGCTTTTATTCAAAAATACTTTTGGCAAAAGATTTTTTTTTTTTGTTGCATTAAACATTTACAGAAAATTGGAGATAGAAGTTATGAAACGTTCTTTCTCAAAATCATAAACTAGTCTTATTTGATTATGTTGTTTTAGTAGGGCTTTTAATAAGAAACTATAAAAAAATTTAAACTACAAAAAACATTCTAACAGTAACAAATAATATATAAAATAACTGTAATATTAGTTGCGCATTCTTCAGTCTCTATATCATTATTACAGCATGCATCATGCAATGATTTAGTATTAACCATAGAATCTAGGTCTTACAGAGAATAAGATTTTGAATTTTTCAACTGCCATACCACCTTATCTGTCTGGTTTATTTGCGTGTAAAATGTATTTCTGATAATTTTATGCATCTTTCGATAATCAATTAACAGTTTCATTCGTCAATATACATAAATTGATCAATTAACTGATCCAATTTAAACCATGGATGGAATAAATTTGAGCCACTAAAATGCGCATCGGGGGAGTAAAATGCATTTACGAACTCTATATTTTGCAGCTCCTTAAATACATGATCGGTGAAGTGCAAAACGGTGGGCAGTTGGTATGCATAGAGAAACTCACCACTTCGTAGTTTCACATTCTTTTTCTCCATTCCTAAACTTACTCATTCATGGCATGATTTCAAAATTTTTACTTTCAACCGCATTGCTCTGAATGCATAGCATTAGTATTTTAAGGGCAATTAAGAAGATTAAAATATTGCAGTATCTCGATCTTTGTAGTTGCAATACAAATCGAGAGCGGGTAACATTGCGCATTGTCACACCGCTTTGGGAATCATTTTATCTTCACTTTGTCTGGACCTTTGCATTCATGATTTCAACCACATTGCGATTTCCTAATGAACTCTGATTTCAGGAACTACTATGTTCAAGATTTCTTGTAACTCCTACTGTGTTCGGCCTCAGTTTTTTCTTCAACTGTTGGCATTACTTGAACAGTAAATCATGCATTGATGTCTGTGGTCAGGTGGTAAATCTGCACAAACTTACAACTTTGTTATTTTTCCCAATTCTCCACTCTCACAACCTTGACGTTTTGCGACTTTACTTCATCATTTAATTTCACAAACTCACCATTTCATAATTTCTTATTGCTCATAATTTTCAAAAAACCATAGCTTCCTGGTCCCGTGAGGAAATTGACCTTCATGAACTCATTGCTTTTCAGATCAACTGAGGCATTCGCTCACCACTCCCTTCCATGAACTCAATAATTCAAGTATCTAAAAAAAGTAGTGGAGGCAAAGAAAAAAATTATAAAGGATAAAAATGTATTTTTTTTTTTAGAAAGTCCTGAATAGACTGCGGTAAACATTTTTCCGTATACCCTAAATAACCACTAAGTGATTTTACATTGTCCTTTGTTTTCACAACCTCACCGCTCCACGACTTCACAATATCGTTCAGTTTGTCAGACTCATCACTTCATGTCCACCGTTGTCCACCGGTTTTTCCAAACACACAACATTTTGTTTCCCTTTTCGCACTCACATTTTCGGACTCGTAGCTTTGAAAAAAGTCTCTAAACATTGTGCTTCATATGTCTTGACTGGTTTAAGTGCAGAAGTACTGCAAATAAAATACAAATAAACCATAAGAAAACTAATTAAAAATTGAAAAAAAAAATTTAATTTCATAACTCTCAGGTTAGTCGTACTAGCATAATTTATTTTATTTAATGTAATAGCAAACAAATCTTGAGATTTGGGGCAATAATTTTCAGCTTTAAATATTTTTCAAAAAAGTAATTTTTTTTACCTTTTTATGGAATGGAAGACATAAAACCTCCAATGTTCAGTTCGAAAAAAATGAGAACAAGGTCCATGATTTTTTAAACAATAACAATATTTCTGAGATGTTACCAATGTTTACCATATTCTACAAGGGAATTAATCAGATTAAAGTCCATTGAAATCTTATATCAAATCAAATCTAAGTCGTCTTAATGGGAAGGGGATGCTCTTTAAATCATTCTAGTTTAGCCCAGTGGGTATTACTTATTACATAGGATATGCAATGTGAATAATTTTTTGTCTGATAATGCTGCTCTAGTATAAAGAACCAGTTCAAAATTTAGCTATTACGCTGTTAACTTGGAAGTTGCTCGAATTTTCATAATCATGGAGAAACGAAACAAATAAATGTTTAGGTTGAGATTTTTAATCACGTAAGCAAATTTTAAAAAAAGAAGAAAAATATAACCTTTATGATTAACTCGATATCTTGAAATTCCAGCACTGTACGTGATGTATGCATTCGTTGTATATTCTTTCAGACAACTGAAACAAAAAGCAACACATACGTGAACTCTCACTTATGCACCGGTGTAAGGGGCCAAGAGAAAAAAAGCGCATAAGTGAAAGAGGCGCATAAGTGAAAAACTTCAAAATTCTAAAACGCAACGTAAATTGCAGTGACAATGGATGGTGTTTTCGACACTAAGAAGCGCCGCAAGCTGTATGCCGCTCATACTTCTGGGTTACTGTTTCTGGTGTATTTATAAGCGCTCACAACATGATTGCTGTGTTTTAAGATTCTTGAAAACGTGGTATTTGAATACTTATTACTAAATTTAATCTTGCTCCTCGATCAAAACTAACACTAACGTAAGATGGTGCACAGCTTGCAACACAAACAAACAGTAATAAACAAATGGAGAGAGGCCAAATCAAGACTGCCAAAAGAGCAAGTTATTCAAAATCTAGCACCTTTAACATTATATCTTTAACAATATATCTCCAAATAAATAACACAAATTTTCACTTCAAACTCACCAGAATTACATAATAACATTAATATCTTATGAAATGCTGCAGATTTGAGCTGAGAAATTATCTAATTTATTTCTTTTATTGAAAACAAAATTATCCGTTTGAAAATATCGCCTCGCAGAATAACATGTAGTAAGCAGCTGCAAACTTTCTAACCGGAACTAGAGCAGGCATACAGTTTGAGATTGCTATTGTTTACATTTCTGACACATTTTCTACTGAAAACACCATCCATATGACTAAATATGTTTCTAAAGATAAAATGTTCATATTTATACTGTTTTAGTATTTACCATAATTATACAAAGAAAAGATTTAACATACCTTAAGACAATTTATTTTTACAAAATAATCTTAATACATGTTTGTATTTGTTTTTGAAGACGTATTTCAAAAACAGTTTTTTCCAGTTCATATAAATGGGATAAGGGGGAGTTTCAGAAGCAAAATTCAATTGTAAATGGTCTCGAATAAATCTAAAGCTTCTAATACTGCTGGTGATTTGGAGGAACTTTATCATCCTCGTCAGTATCATCCACCTCGTTCTCAACGTCCACAAGTTTTAGTTAGATATAAATGAACAGTTCTTCACAAAAAATTTGAGTTTTACGGGAGGAGGTGAAACACCAACCACATGATAAATTTCTAAGAAAAGTACTTGACGTCATAATATGCTGCACAATAAGTTGTTCGATTACTATTGTCACTAAGCAGAACAACTTTTATTTACTCATGATGTCCATCTGACTACAAGGAAGTGATCTCGGTCTCTTTCATCTCTTGTATTCCAGGTGTCTTTTTTTTCTGGAAAACAGCATGGGAGTAAACCTAACCTCTGGACAAGAGGAATGGTCATTTTCTTAAAGATGAATGGGCTTTCATTGTTGTTGGGGCAACAGATAAGACAACCTATTCAAAATTCTAGAAAGAATGTCTTTCCAGAAACAGCAAAAATGAAAAGGTCACAGGGGGAAGAAAATTCAATGGGATCTAACAACATATATTTCTTTTTATCTGTAACAAGGACTGCTTATTTGCTTCATTTTCAATTTAAAAAAAAATTTTAGAAAAAGAAAAACATATTTAAAGGATAAAAAAATTAAAATGCTAGCTTAAAATTTCGGCGAATAATTGAAAAATTTATCTTTAGAGCGACGCATAAACGAAGGATGTTTATCATTATTTTCCTACCTAATGTACTGAGACCTATAAAATTCGCCGTATAAATGAAAAAGGTGCATAAAAGAGGTGGTGCATAAGTGAGAGGTCACTATATGATCTTCACGAGAGAATTCGAGAAAAACGTTTGTGACAAATAATATATTTGCTATTCTTGTACAACACTTGTACACTAAAATAGAAGTTCAGAAAACTTATAAAATTAACTACTTTTTTTAAAATAATTGTGATATTTTGCATATAGTGAAACAAAATAAATATTTAAATTTTGATAAAATGACAATTTTAAAATTTTTGTCACTTACGTTTTTTTTTTTTTTTTTTTTCAAACGCAGATTACAGTGCAGTGCTATTTTACATTCTAATCCTAACCCTATTATATTATTCTCTTTGATTCTCATAAAATGTTTTAAAATTAGAATTAGAAGTTAGTGATGATATTTTTTACATTGATTACTTTACGTACTTTACGAGCGAGAGTTTCAGTTTTTAAATAAATAATAGCCTATAATTTTTTTAAATTTAAATTCAATCTACTATTGGGAAAATGGATAAAATATAAGCATATTATTTATAAATTAAATTCTTTTCCTTCTTTGTCTCTATAGCCTAGGTCATAGTCCTCCCTGCAAGCTTCCACCATAACTGCCTATCATGCACCACGAACTTCCAATTTCGGACACCCAGCACGCTCAGGACTTTTTCAACATTGCCAAAACACTTAGTGAATTGCCGCAATTTCTCGTGTCCACCGTTGATAAGTGTCAAATGTTTAGCTGAGTTAAGGTCTTCCAACTATGGAACCATCTAAAATGATAAACATATATTAATGTTAATGATATCCGGTTCAGAAAGTTTTTTTTGTATGTTCTGTGTTCCCACATGGTTGTGGAGTATTTTCTTAATACTATTTTAATTTTGAACAACATTTATTTTTCTTAAAATATTTTCCTCAAATAACATCAATTTATTTTTATCTTTTTCAGTAAGTGTCGTTTTCAGCATGTGGAATTATCGATCGAATGAGGGTTTTATAAATATAGCTTGAATATAGGCTGATACATTTTGTAATAAATATTGCTTGCATTTTTGAAATAAATGATACTTTAGGGAAATTTATAAATATATATCTTAATTAATTTTAGCATCATGAATAAAAATTTACTATTTAGTTACGCGGTACAAAATATACTACCGTCAACAAAAATATTTTTAATTAACACTGTTAAAAAATCACAAACACACTCTTAACTAAAACAATTTTTCTTTCCCTTTAAGTATAGATCGCAAATATTTACTTTTAGATCCATTCATCTTTATTTTTTCCCTAAATTTTATTTTATTCTATAATAATACTGAATTACGCCTAAAACAACTTTCCAAAAGCAAATAAAGTCAAATATAAAAACAGCCATGAATTTAAGTTAGAACCACTAAAAACGAACTCAAGTAGCACATCGTCATCGCTGTTATACGCCTCTCTAAATACACAGGAGACCTAAATTAGAGGGGTTCCTTTGTTGTTTCTGTAGTTTCCCCAAAAGTTTGACTTGGCGCAATAAAATCTTTTTCTTTTTCCTTGCAACCGGCTTCCATAATTAAAGTTGCTACATGGAAAACTCTAAAACATGTCAAACTGTGCGCTGACTTTCCTAATCACACATTTTCTTCCAAATAGAAGGAGTGATAAAAGAAAGGAAAATTTTGAGGAAAAGTGAAGGAAGTAAGTCAAAGGAAACTTATACATCTTCAGTCTTCATTACGCATTTATTTTTGATTCGATTTCTAGCCCCGACGTTTTATTGCGCATTCGTTTACGAGATAAAATATTTATGAGGCTGCATGAGATTTTCAGGACAGAAACACCGAATCCTTTGAAATAGATATTTTGTCGCAGTGCATTCATTTACGCGTTTGCTATTTTAAAACTGTACAGATTGGCTTGAATTCGCTACACAATAAAATTTCAAACAATTTATCTAAATTTTTCATTCAATTTTGTAAGTCAAACTGAGATGTAAAGTTTTATTCGCAGTATTAGTTTTTAGAATGAAAATTATGTATTAAACAATTTTGATGCGATTGTACCAATAAAATTTGATCTAATTCAAATATTTATAACGCTAATTATTTCTATTAACTGCCTTAAACAGAATGCCCTAGTTAATAATCTTTGAAATTATTCAATATAATTTTACAATGCACCAGGCTAATTCGAAATATACTGTATTTTCTAATCAGTCTCTTTGAATTTTGCAGAGAGTTCACATACCTTTAGTTTAGTTTTAAAAAACTCATATACCGATTGCTCAGTTACCTACAGAAATTGCATGCAGTTTGCAAATAACCCAGTTTCATGCAGTTTGCAATAAACCCACAGTAGTGAAGGTTTATTGTAAGGAGCTTTATTAAGTCTTTGTGGCTAACTCAGTCCGATTGAGTCTTCACACATTCCTGATTTAGCCATAAGCCATATGGATTGATTTTAAAATTTCTAAAATAAGCAAATTTGAAAATACAGTAATTATTTCCAATTAATTTGTATCTGAAACTCGGATAAATTTTTAAAGAGACGCATTTTTCAATTAGGTGTTTACAAAGTGTTTTTTAACTTTCTATAATTTCAACAGAGAACTTTTTCCTAATTATACTAAACATTGATTTAGATTTTCAGACTAATTTGACTAATTGGCAGGATTTGTATTTTTTTTATACAAGTGTTTGATATTTGATGTTTTGATGGAAGTGGGGATGGTTGATTATTTTGAATTAGTCCAAATTACACACTTTTCTCAGCACATTACTACCAACTGTTTCGACAGCTTGTGTGACCCTGTTTTTGTGTAGTTTGGCATTGCTTTATAACTTTTGCCTTCGTAATTTTTATTGTACCTCACATTAATTTTCAGCAGCAATTTTGAAAATTATTGCACGGAAAATCTTTTTTTTCAACTCGTAGATATTTCTTTTTCTCATCCATGGCTTTTCTACCAATACACCGTATGAAATTATATTTATACACTCCTCAAAAGTGAAATTGCAACACCAAGAAATAATGCACGTAGCGTCATGCAAATTTCAGGAGTGATAGTAGTGAGATGGATATGCAAATGATTAAAAAAACAGCATCCCATCAAAGCAAAAAACATTTGCATATCCATCTCACTACTATCGCTCCTGAAATTTGCATGACGCTACGTGCATTATTTCTTGGTGTTGCAATTTAACTTTTGAGGAGTGTAGTAGTAGAAGGGACACAGCCTAATTGCATATGCTGTAGATTAACACAAAGCAATATTCACCCCTTATTTTATCACCTGAGATTGCCTATAAATTCAAAAACTGTTATATATATTATAATTATAGTAAAATTTCGTTTGTAAGTGCATGGAACAGAAATGGTCATAAAACGGAAGAACTTTACTAAAAAAAGTTAATACTTTTAATTCTTTTTTGAAATGGTGATATATTTATCTCAATTAAATATTATTTGCTATTGTTTCGTCCCAACATTGTACTTAAGATGATGTTTCAATTTTAATTTTTCTTTAAAAAAATATGGTTAAAATTTTATGAACTTCAGTGCATGGAACAGGAATATATTTAAACTTTATACCTTTCAAATGCCTTGCTTTATTTAGTTTCTAAGAAATTAAAAAGAAATATATCAAGATTTCTATAAATGAGTTTTAATTCAAATGAAAAAGTGAAAAATTTAATTTTAATGTAAAAAAACTTTTTTATCTATACAGAAATTTAAATAAATAAAACGTTGATGCGTATGATAATTAAATTCGCAAAAAATGTAGTATTTTTTTTTTCTCTGGAATTTTTTTTTCCAATTTCAATCTTAATTTCGCTTCTTTTTTTAAGTTTTCTTTTTTGTCTTTATTTTCTAATTTGATATTCATTTTTTTTTTCATTTTTATCTTTTTTTCTTTTAACCTAAAACATTAATGATTCATAGCTGTTACTAAGCCAAAAGCTTTAATATTTGACGATGGTTCTATATTTACATATAATTATATGACATATAATACATCAAATAATATATTTTTATAGTATAGTATTCAGGTTCAAATGTGGAATGGAATGGAAAAAAAAATTAAATAAATAACCCCAAAATTTGTATTAATTGTAGAAGAAATTCTATGAGAAAATTATGTGCTTTATTTCAGCGATAAAAACTGACAAATTAATTCAGTATTATAGCCATTATTGTGAGAAGTATTGTAAAACAATTTTTCATTGCTTTCTTTTAGCCTTTTAATTTTTGAAACTAAAATTCATTTAGAAAACTTTTTAGAAAATTAAAAACATAAAAATATCTCTTATTATTGAAATACCAATATGAAAAATTTTTTTCCCTTCAATACAGCAATTTAGTCATCCCCCCTCCCCCAACTTTTTTTTACTTACAAATTTGAAGTTTATTTAGAATTCATAAAAATAACCAATAACATTTATTTTACTTAAATGCATTTTTTTAACTTATGATACCTTTTTAATTAATTTTTAACTCTAGATAATTAAGCTTTGTTTTGTAGAACATTCATGCCACACGTGTGGTGTGGATAGATTTACAAAAATAACTTTCTTACTGTAAAAACGATTGAAAAGGTAAAAACAATAATGTGAATAAGTGAAACTACTATTAAGGCTTTATAAAAGCCACTTTCTAATTTTATCTGAATAATTTATTTTGAATAGTGACTTACTCATTTTTAATGCACAGTATAATTAAATTGTTAATTTAATTTAAGAACTGTATTTATTTATTTATAATTTAAGAACTGTATTACTGTATTATAATAGGAAGAACTGTATTTAATTTAATATTTAATTTGAATATAATGCAATATAAATAAGAGCATTATTATCAGTATTCGTAATAATCACCTTATTCTTGACGTTGGTTAGTTACATTATTAACAGATGGTAGTACATTAAAAGGCTCTTATGGCTTCTTCTGAATGATACGAATGCAATGATTTACACTTATCTGAGCTGCCGGTTATGACGTCAGAGGAAGACTTCAAGACTTTCGGTTTGAATTGTTCTTTTTTTTTTACGTTACTGGGTGAATACATCACTTTAGTACAACTGTTATCTTTCAAGTTCAAAAATAAATTCCATCTCAGAAAAAAAAAAGTACACAGAAAATCGTTCCTAAGCTCCCACTTCCACCACGTACAATGTAATAGAGAAGTATATTAAAGGCGGTGAATGAATCCAACTTGTTTTTTAGTTTAGCAATTTTTCTTTAATTTTATCTATTACATGCAACTAATATTATTTATAGAATCATACCATTGCTCTAAAAATAGTTTATTTAAGTTTGAAAATGTAAATGCACGATTTGCATATTTAAATTGAAGGACACGTGATAAATTTATCAACTTTATACTTTACATAATAAGAAGAAAAAGACGAATAATGGTTTATCAGTTACAGGTGATTACGCGCAGTTTATGCGGAGAAAAAAAAAAAATTCTGGAAAAATTACCGTACTGTATGGTAATAGCATTTTTTTTTAAGGAAGCATAAAGAGCATAGCATTTTTTTTTTTTTTTTAAAGAAACATAATTTAGGTTAATAAAACCAAATTATACGGAATTTAAACATATTCATTTGGTAATTTTTATGTTTATATGGTACGTGTTTACCGGAAATTTTAGTTTTCAAAATTGCAGTTCATATTCACCTCAAATTTAATAAAAAATGCAAAACTGAAAAAGCCAATTCAACTGAATAATTTGTTTTTATGCCTTGCTCAAAGGTATCGTGATAAAATTACCATATTTTACTACCATTTCCAAATTTTATCACATATAATAAAACAATATTTTTGCCGTCAGTTTTACCAAAATCATTACCGAAGCATTTCGGTAAAAATTGGGGAACTTTTTGGTTGTTTCCAAAGAGTCAGAAACTCGTTGAACTTCACCATATCCTGGTAGTTTTAACCATGCTTTTCTTCTAAGTGTAGCTATAAACAAACACTAAGTGAGTCTGAAATCATTCTACGTATGCTTTAAAATGCATAGAGGCTTGGATATATTTCACTACTACCGTCATTTAAGGATCGGCAGATACTATATGCCATGCTCGAATGTATCTTGATGAAAATACGAAAGTTTATCACGTTTACCAAATTTTATCACGTATAATAAAGCCACATTTTTATTTTACCAAAATAATTACCAAAGCATTTCCGTAAAAATTGTGAAGCTTTTTGGTGTTCCCAAACATTTAGAAATTTAGTAAACTTCATATTCAGTAAACTTCACCATATTCTGGTAGTTTTAAAATACCCAGAGGTTTGAATATATTTCACGACGGCAGATAATTATCTCCGTCGCAGTCTCTTATTGTAGCATTATGGAAACCGGTTTTTTTTTAAACTCTAAATGGGGTTTACTTTGAATTGGTATACTCATGCGTTTCACTTATTTGCTCTTCGGTATTTTACTGCAATAACAGGGGTTTGTATTTTCTTAGCACGAATATCAAAATATACAAAAGAATACTTATTACATTCAACAGCTTCTTTTTTAATTAAAAAAAAAGTTACTTTTGTGAATAAACAAATATTGAAATTGAACATATATCAGAAAACATTTGCAGATTTAACTTAATATTTTTCTTAACTAAGATTATGTTACGATTGTTTATTTAATTATTTTAGAGATAAAAAATATGAATTTGTTTTTATTTTTGCTTTTTTTGCCTCCGTAGATCAACAAAGATTGAAAATAAGAAAAATGGTATAAATTTTATTTATTGATTATGGAAGTGTACAGTAGTTATTAATATTCTTAAAAACACAATGATCTCTTCTTATAATGTGTAAGAAATTAACAAACAATAATTGAATGTGATTTATAAACATATAGGGAAATAAGACATATCGTAGTTTATCTTCAGCTTAATTAATGTTATATTTAAGATTTTTTTTTAAATTTCTTCAAAGAGGAACAATATGAATTTGCATATAATTTTGATTTGTTTACCACCATATATCAACAAAGATGGGAAAAAAAAGAATTTGAAGGAATAAACATGAATAAGAAAAAAATGGATAGGAAATAAAAAGAATTTATTTATTGAAATAGATGTGTGCAGAAGTTAGTGAAATTCTAAAGCATAATGATCTTTTCTTAGAATGCAACAGAAAGTAACAAAAAACAATTGAATGTAGTGCATAAACAAATATTGAAATAAGACGTATAGCAGATAACATTTGCAACTTTAACTTATCTTTAGTTAATACTACATTATTTTCTTAAATTAATTTAAAGAGAAACAATATGAATTTGCTTTTAGTTCAGACTTTTTTTCCCTCGTAGATGAAAAAGACTGCGAATAAAAAATTCTTATAGAATTTATTTATTGAAATAGGAGTATACAGAAAGTATTAATATTCTTAAAATCACAATGATTTTTTTTCTCAAAATATAACACAAAGTAAGAAAAGTATCGCAGATAACATTTGCAACTTCAACTTAATTTATCTTCAGATAGTGCAAATCAACGGAGGCAAAATAAGCACATTTCATTAAAAAGTATTGTTTGGATAAAGAAAGAATGAATGAAATAGTTGGATCATTAATTTTGTTTTTTTAATCTTTCTGGAAAACTTGGAGATTCTTGATAAAAAAAAATGAACGAAAAATATGTGAGAATAAAATCTCAAGTTTTTTTGAAAGGAAAGGAAATTAAAGTTTACCATGAAGCGAAACTTATTTAATTTTCAAGAAAGAACGTAACTGAAGAAAAAATCTTCCTAGTAGAATAAAAGAACAAATTCAAATTCAACATCCGTATACTGTCAAGCAAGAATAAGATATATATAGTGCACAAAGGATTTAAATAAAGGGCACTTTTATGCTAGAGTCTGATTTTGTACTGTATTTGTAATTATGATTATGAGGAATAGTAGGCATTGATTTCAATATATTTGAATAAGAAACTATATTAATGTATTTTCCTTTGTGAAAAAAACTTCATTTCCTTTTAGAGATTTACAATGTTTATTGTATGAATAATTTATAAACACAACTGACACTTCACGATGAAATTGTTTTGGATATATTTGAGGATGTTGTTACAGAAATAGTTAAATCAATATGGCGTCTGAATGCTTCCAGAAATCATCTTATTATCAATTGTTTTTTAAAATATTTTATTTCATAAATTAATAATCTGTAAGTAAACTGTCGAGTTGACAGTGTGGGCTTGCTAAAAGTATAAAAAATATGGCTTATTTTTTACGAAAATACTGTTAAAAATATAATGAACTGTTTCTCAGGGGTTTATAAACTCGTTCATTTTTTAGAGCATGATGATTTCGGTGCTATTACAATTAGCAACCACAGCAAGAGGACGAAGTAATAGCTCATTTGTTGCCATTATTAGAAAAAAATTAAGACAAATAATGTTAGAAAATTAATGCTAGAGAGTTGCATTAATAATTAGAGAATCTTGTTATTAATATTACAAAAAAAAAAAAAAGATTTCATGAAAAATTAAACTATTATTTTTTTATTATTTTCTGTCATTTATTTTATGATGGTTGAGCATTATTGAAATGTAAAGCGCGCATAGTTTTATATAATTTTGAATTCCGAAATTTTAAATGTCAAACTGATTAATTTTTGCGATATCATTTGAATAATTTCTAAACATTATTTTTTTTAAATAAAAAGACAGTCGAACAAATAAGTTTTTATATGCCAAACGCTCTTCACCAAATTCTTTTTAATTTTCATAGCTTTGATGTTTAAATTTATATAAATACTTTTTACCTTACAATTATAAAATTGCTCACTTATTACTGAATTAAGTGATTAAAAAAAACTAAAAAAAACACAAGAAAAACATATTTTGTATTGGATTATCTTTTGACATATTTTTACAATTTCCAAAATATTTAAGAATTATTTAAATATTTTGAGACATATCAAATACGCAGACATTGAAATTTACTTTGAGAGGCTAAAAACTACGCTCGTACTTTTACTATAAATTGTAAGAATGGATTGTATAAATTGTAAACTATAAAGCCATATACACTGATTTCAGCAAACCCAATCTAAATTTTTTTGGAGGAAAAATCTGAATTTATCAAGGAAAAAAAATACATGTTTACACAATGGAAGTATGTCCTTATATCTGATACCATAAAGTAACATTTTTAAGGCCAGCTCCTTGAACCCATCAATATAGGATCTCAATGCGATCACTAAATTAAAAGCAAAAATTTATTAAGTTGCTCCCTTTAGTTGTTGTTTAGTGTGTATCATGAATATTAATTCACGATATTCTTAATTAACAATCAGTATGTCTTTTTTCTACTGCAAGGTCAGTTTTATTTGTTTTGGCACTGAGTGGCATCTCACTCGACAGTTTTCTTCAATTTCAAATTATTCTAAATTCTACTGGAACAAAAAAAGAAAGACTCGTTTGGTTAGTATTTGATTGCAGTTATAAGTACTTTCTTTTTTGGATGAAATCTGAAAAGTTTCTGGCCACTCTTAAAACAGAATATAATTTTGACGGGGTATTCTTTCCTTATTTAAAACCGTGACTATACGCTAAATTTTGCTGAAAGTGTTCATTTTTGAATTTTAACTTGTTTAACCGTAGTTTCTTCCAATTGTTTCTTGCATTTCATTATTTCTTCAACAAAAATGCAAAATAATCATAAAATTTAGAAAATTTTTTTTTGACTCACTTGATAAACTTACCCGTGATTCATTTTTAATCCAGTAGATCCAGTTTCAGTGCCTTTCACTTTAAGCGAAGCTATAATTTTAAATTATGTATGCTATCTTGTCAAAATGGAGTATGTGAGCATTAAACGGACAAATATTACAAACATTTTATAAGTTATTTAGTTTTCTTAAAAATAGTAAATTCTGCAACATTTTTCACCTTGATCCCTTCTTTGAAAAACCATCATAATTAATGTGTGGCGTAACTACCACTACGAAAATTAAACATCGATTCACTGGTATATAAGCCATGATAACTTGAATCAATCCTGAGGTACCTTTTGATAGATGACGGTTGCCATGGTCGATAGTTCCGCCCCCACATTGGTGACCTTCGGACGTGATTTGATCACGCAGTAACACCCACTTCGCAAAATTCCTAACAGTAACGCCTACTTCGATGGATAGTCCATATTGAAAGTTGACTTGCTATTTGTGACTTCATCATCACCCTCCTGCGCTGTTGCTACTCAGTCTCGTCTCGAACATACAACGTCATACACTCAACTGCTAATGGCAACACAGGAGCGACTACTACTGTGAAGTTAATACACCTCTCACATTCAGCACTCAAAAATCCGGTGACCGCTTTCCCGGTCTGTCACAAAGTACAGCAACTATTGGTATCTGTACATCGAATTCTATCCCTGATAAAATTCTGGTGGGGGAGTATTGTGGCGTAACTACCACTACGAAAATTAAACATCGATTCACTGGTATATAAGCCATGCTAACTTGAATCAATCCTTAGGTACCTTTTGATAGGTGACGGTTGGCATGGTCGATAGCTCCGCCCCCACAAATGCCTTATTCAAAATTTTTGCAAATTTTTAAGATCGAAGATCCTGCAGTATTGGAGTCATTTAGTATAGAAGCAAGTTTTTAAATATTGAAAAATTACATTAGAAACGCTATTCATTTTCTTAGAATTGTAGCTTTTCTCCATACTGACGTTTTATGCCATTTTTAGAATAAACGTTGAGATTGCTTTCTAAAGATAAGCTAAACTTGGCCTAACACCCCTGAGTAACTGCTGAAAACTCACAGCAGATATAAAAATATCATATTAACAAAAAAACATCATTTCATGTGACGACAGAACCGTAAAAAAAATAAATAAATAAAAAAAAAAATGAATAAAAATAAAAACAGACTCAATACGCCTGCTACACTATAATGAGTGCCAGAGCAATGACTGCAGTGACTTTGGTTGCGAAATTATATTTTCTAATGGAATGTGGTTTTAATTTTAGAAAGTTCACTTTAGTTTTGATCAGAATTGAAGTAAAAATATGGCCAACAGACTAGAGTTTCAACAAAAAAAAAAAAAAAAACTAATAATAATACTTTGAAGTTATAATAAATAATTATGGGGCCGATATTAAATAACATGTAGTGAAATGATCTTTTTTTTTATGGAACATAGTTTTAATTTTATAAATTTTTGTTTTCTACTCTACTTCCGATTACAAATAAGGACAAAGAATGGCTAAGAGATGAAAATTTCAATAAATAAAGGTAATAACAATGCTTTCAAGCCATAATAAGTAAATGGGTACATAATTAATATCAAACCAAAATCCTTAAATTTTTCGAAAGTGTTCTTCAAGATTCGTTATCGCTTTCTTTAAAAAAAGTGTAAGAAATATTTTGATCGGAATGTTGAAGAGTGCTCCCAATATAAATGTCCTTCTTTTATATTTCAAGTGATAACAACCTTTGGACGACAATCATTTTTTTTTCCGTTTTTCAAATTCTTTGTTTCTGTATTATTCTTGAAACGAAAGATTTGTACCGGAAATGAATGCCTTTTACGAATCGAATTCAAAACGGAAATGAAAACTTTGAAGGTCTTTATTGAAGAATGGTAACTCCGAGATGCTTTATCTCCGTAATGCAATTTTTATTTTTGTTTAAGAGTTCAAATTCTTGCGCGAGGAAATGTTTCAAAGACGAGAAATCGAAAGCATGCGTTCTTCAAATTGACCGGATATTGAGGAGGACCGATTCAGATAGTATCAGTTACACAAATGTTTCGAATTTAATTCAAGAAACTTTGACTTAAGCTAACACGGATTTCTTATAGCATCATGGTATATTCGAAATAAGGACAAATGTATTAAATTTAGAATGTCCTTACTTTATCTGAGAGTTTTGTACATTATTGATAAAATTAAACGATGTTATACAATCTAATTTCGTTTACGATATGTCAGATTTATTATAAAAACAATCAAGTGAATAGATTACACTTTAAAGTTTACAAGCTATAAATTGCTTTTTAAAGCGAGAATGAAGAACAGGTGTATGAAATTTTAATTTATTTTCTTAACATGGTACTTCCAAATACTTTCACTTAGGAGAATATAAAAAGCCACAATTTAAGTGCCAATAAAACCAGAATTTTCAACTATATTTGTCATCTTGTAGTGAAGAATTATCTGGGCTTTAAAACGGACAAATAACTTCATAATCTTCAAAGTTATTAAACTTCTTTTTTTAAAACCGCCAATTTGGTGACATTTTTTCACCTAGATGAGAATTATTCAAAATCAATGTCTTTTTTTTCCTTTATTTGCAAATTTTTTATGAGTCCTGATAATGCAACAATGGAAAAATATTTTAAATATTAAAAGGTTAAACCACACATGTTATTTCATTTTCTCCATATTGACGTTTTGCGTCATTTTCAGAATTAGCATAGGAGGTCTAGCTAAAGATAGGTTGAACTTGACCTAACAGTCATAAATAATTGTTAAGAAACTCACAACTGCTACGAAAACAGCATATTATTCGCAAAAAAAAAAAAAATCATTTCATGCGGTAACCGAACTTTCGAAAAAAAAACTTAAAAAAGTTTTTAAAAAATGAGATTGGTATAAATATAAGTTATTCGATTTGAAATACATGAGACGAAGTTGTAAATTCAGTTAAAGCTTAAACCATGGATCTCTGAAACGCAATGGCCATTTTTCTCAAAAACACTTTTTCATCACCATTCAATTCTTTGAAATTAAATTTCCAGCTGAAATTCGTATGGCTGACTTAATCTCTTGCGTGAAAATAAAGTAAGTTACACTTTAAATCTGCCTCTTATAAATGTAACCCTTGGGCTTTTGTATGGAATCCAAAAGTACACTAAAAAAATTTATGGTCAAAACTACCAAAATAGGGTGAAATTTACATTTTTTCTGGCTCTATGGGAACATAAAAAAAACACGGTAATTCTTAAGAAAATACTGCTTTAAAATATATGTAAAAATTTGGTAAATGCAGTAAAATTTGCTAATTGAACATGATACCTTAGAGCAGGGCTGTCCAACTGGCGGCCCGCCAACACATTTTGTGCGGTCCGCAAACTTCTTATTCAGCATATTTCTTTTTTCGAAATTTTATGGTATCAAAAAGCATCCGAGAATACCATTCTTGGTCAAGCCGAGATCCCCGAAGTTTCCTCTTGATCGCTCTTTAACTCCTTTCATTGTATTGGGAGAAAAAGGTACAGGACATCTGCAGGTCAAGAGCAGACCTACCCTGCACGCCGGTTTTATACAATAGTACTGCCTCGCGTTAGACAGACAGTGAGAATCGAGTGTTCCAAGTCCAAGACCACTGGGAAACCCAGTATTTCATCCCGAATAGAAAGGACAAACTCCAGTGCTTGATTTGTATGCAAGTTGTGGCTGTGTGCAAAGAATATAATTTCAAAAGGCATTACGCGAGTATTCTCGAAAGGAGCCACAGTAAATATCAAGGAGAAGCAAGATCTCCAATAGTTTCAGAACTGAAATCAAAAGTGCAAAAACAAGCTGGGATATTTACTCAAATAAAATCTTATCAGTACAACACTTTGTATGCTTCGTATGCAATTTCACTTGAGCTTGCTATAGCGAAAAAACCTTACACTGTTAAAAAGGCGTTGTTGTTAAAAAGTGAACTGCAGAAATGGCAAAAGCATTTGGTGATAGCAAAATAGCTAAGCATTTTGATTCAGTATTCCCATTAAAATGTACTAGGGGGCTAGGCCCCCTGTTCGCTGCCGCTCACCAACCCCGATGATTGCTTCGCAATAATTGTCTTTTCTTGGCAGAAAATAGTTTTTCTACATAAGTTAAATTTATTTACTTAACATATATGTACTAAAAGGAATTCTGCTTGCTTACTCTTGTGCCTCTACTTCCCACATCCAAATATTTCTATTTATTAGTATTATAAACCTTTGGATCTCTTGGTGAACGGAATTGATTTTTCGAAGTATTCCGTTTTCGAAGTATTCTCATTTTTTAAAATAACATTTATATTCTTATAACATTATATTGATGATTATATTACAAATTTGATGAGTTCACAACCATAATTTAATATTCTCGCTAATGATAGCAGTACCGGAAAATAAGTTTAAATTAGGGATACTAAAATATTTAAAGAAAAACAATACTTTTACGTCTATTGTTAATTTTATGCTGATGGCAACCAAAACAATATGGAAATGAATGAGGAAAAACTGGATCCTACCACGTGATTTTTCCGGCCAATAAAAGTGCGCAGACAACAATGGAAAACGGTATCAGACCATTATGATTTTATATTATATTAGCTACTTCTTTCATACTGTCACGTGATACCTTAGATTTCATTGGCTGGTGCGACACCATCATTAGATTTTTATATATAGTAAGACACAAATTGTTTTATAATCCTTCCGTTCCATTGTTCTATAAATAATAATTCAACTATTAATTGTTATTGTATAAGAGGTCATTGTTCAACTTTTTCAAACTGCGGCCCGCCAGGTGATCAGTGACCGGAATTTTGGCCCTTGGGCTCTTTGCAGTTGGACAGCCCTGCCTTAGAGCATGCTATATTTTACGCCATTAGAGCATGTAAAATTGCCATTACGAATTTCTATTCCAGCTCTCCTGTTAAATCATTCACTCACAGTAATGAACAAGAAAGATACATTTTTTACAATACACAGAAACATCTTATATCCCTGATGAGAACTTAAGAGTTTTACACCAAAAAACATTATTTACAGAAATTTGAAAAATTGGTTAGTAATTATCTTACACCAAGTCCTTCATTTATAGAGTGTATAGTGAATATACTTCGGATGGAAAGTTTAAAATAGTCCCATTTTCACATTTTTAAAGCTATCCAATAATACCAAACTCATTCTCCCCCCCCCCCTAGAGGCGAATTGTATAGGTTTTCATATGTTAAACAGTTTGTACACTTTTCAATTTTTTCTGTTACAGTGTCATCTGTGACACAAAATGCATAAACCTTCAACTTGGAGCCGTGGTGGTTAACGGGATAAAGCATTCGCTTTCCAATGAGGTGAACTGGGTTAAAATTTCCCCGTTGGTTGGTTGTTATGTACTCCGAACCCGACTCGCACTGACCATAGTGCTGACGTAAAGTATCCTCAATTGTTATTGCCCCCTTGCCGTCAGGCTAACCGTAGGAGCGTTGAGTGGTTTTCCTCTCCATATAAAGCAAATGCGGGTCATTTCCCTTAAAAAATCTTACATTGCCTTGTCTTCCAAAACTGCAAGACTACGGAGCTGAACATTGATAGTCGTAAACTCGAAATTGGGTCGGTTGTTCAACGTCAGTTGTTTAAAAAAACTACATTTCAGAGGCTATTTTTTACCGGAGAATCAGAATTCTCTGATAAAAAATAAAGATTCATATGTAAGATTTAAAAACTGTATCTAGCCCACTTCTAAGTGTGAGGATGAAAGATAGTGTTTGGTATCATTGGAAAGCTTATGAAAACTATTGAATGTGTTTAAATTCACTTTTTGATCCAATGAAGGGGAGAGTCGGGTAGCCCCGCCCACTTAAAGACTATTGCTTATATTTCCGTATAATATTCAGTAATAATCAAGATTTTTGTATGTTTCTATTTTATCATTTAATTAAATAATACAAAAAGAATAAACCAAAAAAAGAATAGTTTAACTTAAAAAAATAGAAATTTGAAAAAACATGTTTTTCAGCTCTTTTCAAAATGTGTCGGGTAGCCAACAACAAAAATTATGTTACAAAAATTATGTTTTTTGATTATTTTTTCAGGTGTAAATAAAATGACAATAGATAAACCTTATTTATCATTTTTATCACAAAATTATTTTTTTATTACATATTTATATAATTTTAGTGAATTCTATTATTTATTAACAACAAATGTTATATTTTTTATGATTATTAATGTATATTAATATATTATAATATTAATATATATTTATATTGAATATTTAAAGAAAATAATTTAATTTAAGCAAATCTTTGGAACCGTACATTTATCGACGAAATAAAAGTGGGCTGTGATACCTAACATTCATGTGAGCGGGGCTACCCGAAATCCAAATTTTTTTGTAAATTTGAAATTACTCTAACAATTTTTCACAAATAAACTTCGTTCTTTGTGCAAACTAAACTTAAGACTACATACTTTAATGCTGTATGTATAGAAAAAATTATTTTTTCAATATTAAAATGAAGTTTAATCAAAACTTTCAACCAATTTTTCTTAATATCATGACAACTGTATTCAACATATTTTCAAAACTATTGTTTACCATGTTACCAGCTGCATAAATACTTGAAACTTTGAAAATAATCTTTTTTTAATATAACAATTATTGTCCGATGGCCCATTGACTTGAAAAAATATTCTATACATAAGAAATTGACATTGGGCGGGGCTACCCGACTCTCCCGTATACTTCGCGAGATATTTGACCATTTCTAAACTATTTTTCACCTTGTTTAGCTTGAAGTATTGTGTTTCTGGATTTCTTTACAGGAATCAAACTTTTTTTCAAACTAGATATTTGATTTTCCTACAGAAAATCGGTAATAAAAGCAAATCGGTGCGTTTTAAACAACACAATTTCTATGTTTTTTCTTTTCCAGCTCAACAAATATTGAAATATATGAACGTAATACCATTACAAATATCCCCTAAAAACACTGCCGATGAATCATTCACTTAGTATTGAGCGGAAAAAAGACACGTTTCCCACTCTGCTCAGAATATCAAAAATAATTTGAAATAAAAGAAGAGCATGGCACTTGATATTTATTTTTCGAATTCCAAGATATTTATTCGCAAAGAAAAATCCAATCTAAATTTTCTTTTGCTTTTTGCCCGTGGTTTTAAATTTATATTCCTGTCAAAATGCATTTATTCTATTACGAGTTTGTAGTGTACTATAATGTGATCTGAATTATTCATGTGAAACGCGCTACTAGTAGGGTTTCTTCAAGCAAAAAGGAAAGATGTGAAAAAGAGAACAAACAGAAAATGCAATTTTAGTTGAATAATGTTACCTCTAAGTAGTTTAGAGCTACCCTTACTTAATGAAATTTCATTAGCACTGCATTTTCTTTGCAAGTTTTATAACTAACCTACTTTCTTTAAGTTAATAAATGTTAAAGTTTCTCGACTGCCTGTTTTCAAAAGATAAATAATTTATTGTACATTTCCTGATCAAACAAACAGAATATTTTAAATCTAATAAATTCTAGTTTTTAGTTTAGAAATGGCATATGGTATAAATTCGATAAAAAGGAAAATGCTAATCCTTTTTATAAAGAGATAGTTTGAAAACGATATTCAATAGTCTTGTATTTTGTCAAAGAAGCTTTTCAGATTTCTTGCTAATCTTTGAAGTATATACTTTGTATGCATACATTGATGTTTGTATAAAGAAAGAATCTTTTTTTATACTAATCCGATCTTATATACGTTAAGACATCAGGAGAAATATGATTATTTTAAAAGAATAAGTTAAAATTACTTTGAGAAAATGTTTTCTAAGCATTATGTGTATCAATAATGCGCATATTTATTGCATATATTGAAGTAGGTATTAGAGGAAGATTCTATTTTTTTTTATACTAATTCGGTCTTATAGCTCTATATAACATAAAATCATAATGCTCTGACACCGTTTTCCGTTGTTGTCGGCGCATTTTTATTGGCATTTTTATTTCAAAATCACCTGGTAGGATCCAGTTTTCCCTCATTCATTTCAATATTGTTTCGGTTGTCATCAGCATAAAATTAACAATAATAGTAAAGGTATTGTTTTCCTTTAAATATCTCTGTATCCCTAACTTAAACTTATTTTCCAGTACTGTTATTATTAGCAAATATCAAATTATGATTGTGAACTCATCAAATTTGTTTGAACAATATAATGTTATAAGAATTTAAATGTTATTTAAAAAAATGATTACTTCGAAAAATCACTTCCGTTCACCAAGAGATCTAAATGTTTATAATACTAATAGATAGTAATATTTGGACGTGGGAAGTAGAGGCACAAGAGTAAGCAAACAGAATTCCTTATTAGTACATACTATATGTTAAGTGAATAATTTTTACTTTAGTGGAAAAACTGTTTTCTGCCAAGAAAAGATAATTATTGCGAAGCAATAATCGAGGTTGGTGAGCGGCAGCGAATAGGGGGCTTAGCACCCTAGTACTTTAATACATAAGAAGAAATCGGATGTTTTTCAAAATAATAAGTTGAAATTACTAAGCATTATGTGTATAATCTAAGCATTATGTGTATAAATAATGCATATATTTATTGCATATATTGATGTAGGTATTAGTGAACGTATCTTTTTTATAATAATTAGCGCTTATATAGGTTAAGACATCAAGAGAAATGTGATTACTTTAAAATAATAAGTACAATTTATATTGGGAAAATGTTTTCTAAGCATTATGTGTATAAATAATGCATATATTTATTGCATATATTGATGTAGGTATTAGTGAACGTATCTTTTTTATAATAATTAGCGCTTATATAGGTTAAGACATCAAGAGAAATGTGATTACTTTAAAATAATAAGTACAATTTATATTGGGAAAATGTTTTCTAAGCATTATGTGTATAAATAATGCACATATTTATTGCATATATTGATGTAGGTATTAGTGAACGTATCTTTTTTATAATAATTAGCGCTTATATAGGTTAAGACATCAAGAGAAATGTGATTACTTTAAAATAATAAGTACAATTTATATTGGGAAAATGTTTTCTAAGCATTATGTGTATAAATAATGCACATATTTATTGCATATATTGATGTAGGTATTAGTGAACGTATCTTTTTTATAATAATCAGCGCTTATATAGGTTAAGACATCAAGAGAAATGTGATTACTTTAAAATAATAAGTACAATTTATATTGGGAAAATGTTTTCTAAGCATTATGTGTATAAATAATGCACATATTTATTGCATATATTGATGTAGGTATTAGTGAACGTATCTTTTTTATAATAATTAGCGCTTATATAGGTTAAGACATCAAGAGAAATGTGATTACTTTAAAATAATAAGTACAATTTATATTGGGAAAATGTTTTCTAAGCATTATGTGTATAAATAATGCACATATTTATTGCATATATTGATGTAGGTATTAGTGAACGTATCTTTTTTATAATAATTAGCGCTTATATAGGTTAAGACATCAAGAGAAATGTGATTACTTTAAAATAATAAGTACAATTTATATTGGGAAAATGTTTTCTAAGCATTATGTGTATAAATAATGCACATATTTATTGCATATATTGATGTAGGTATTAGTGAACGTATCTTTTTTATAATAATTAGCGCTTATATAGGTTAAGACATCAAGAGAAATGTGATTACTTTAAAATAATAAGTACAATTTATATTGGGAAAATGTTTTCTAAGCATTATGTGTATAAATAATGCACATATTTATTGCATATATTGATGTAGGTATTAGTGAACGTATCTTTTTTATAATAATTAGCGCTTATATAGGTTAAGACATCAAGAGAAATGTGATTACTTTAAAATAATAAGTACAATTTATATTGGGAAAATGTTTTCTAAGCATTATGTGTATAAATAATGCACATATTTATTGCATATATTGATGTAGGTATTAGTGAACGTATCTTTTTTATAATAATTAGCGCTTATATAGGTTAAGACATCAAGAGAAATGTGATTACTTTAAAATAATAAGTACAATTTATATTGGGAAAATGTTTTCTAAGCATTATGTGTATAAATAATGCACATATTTATTGCATATATTGATGTAGGTATTAGTGAACGTATCTTTTTTATAATAATCAGCGCTTATATAGGTTAAGACATCAAGAGAAATGTGATTACTTTAAAATAATAAGTACAATTTATATTGGGAAAATGTTTTCTAAGCATTATGTGTATAAATAATGCACATATTTATTGCATATATTGATGTAGGTATTAGTGAACGTATCTTTTTTATAATAATTAGCGCTTATATAGGTTAAGACATCAAGAGAAATGTGATTACTTTAAAATAATAAGTACAATTTATATTGGGAAAATGTTTTCTAAGCATTATGTGTATAAATAATGCACATATTTATTGCATATATTGATGTAGGTATTAGTGAACGTATCTTTTTTATAATAATTAGCGCTTATATAGGTTAAGACATCAAGAGAAATGTGATTACTTTAAAATAATAAGTACAATTTATATTGGGAAAATGTTTTCTAAGCATTATGTGTATAAATAATGCACATATTTATTGCATATATTGATGTAGGTATTAGTGAACGTATCTTTTTTATAATAATTAGCGCTTATATAGGTTAAGACATCAAGAGAAATGTGATTACTTTAAAATAATAAGTACAATTTATATTGGGAAAATGTTTTCTAAGCATTATGTGTATAAATAATGCACATATTTATTGCATATATTGATGTAGGTATTAGTGAACGTATCTTTTTTATAATAATCAGCGCTTATATAGGTTAAGACATCAAGAGAAATGTGATTACTTTAAAATAATAAGTACAATTTATATTGGGAAAATGTTTTCTAAGCATTATGTGTATAAATAATGCACATATTTATTGCATATATTGATGTAGGTATTAGTGAACGTATCTTTTTTATAATAATTAGCGCTTATATAGGTTAAGACATCAAGAGAAATGTGATTACTTTAAAATAATAAGTACAATTTATATTGGGAAAATGTTTTCTAAGCATTATGTGTATAAATAATGCACATATTTATTGCATATATTGATGTAGGTATTAGTGAACGTATCTTTTTTATAATAATTAGCGCTTATATAGGTTAAGACATCAAGAGAAATGTGATTACTTTAAAATAATAAGTACAATTTATATTGGGAAAATGTTTTCTAAGCATTATGTGTATAAATAATGCACATATTTATTGCATATATTGATGTAGGTATTAGTGAACGTATCTTTTTTATAATAATCAGCGCTTATATAGGTTAAGACATCAAGAGAAATGTGATTACTTTAAAATAATAAGTACAATTTATATTGGGAAAATGTTTTCTAAGCATTATGTGTATAAATAATGCACATATTTATTGCATATATTGATGTAGGTATTAGTGAACGTATCTTTTTTATAATAATTAGCGCTTATATAGGTTAAGACATCAAGAGAAATGTGATTACTTTAAAATAATAAGTACAATTTATATTGGGAAAATGTTTTCTAAGCATTATGTGTATAAATAATGCACATATTTATTGCATATATTGATGTAGGTATTAGTGAACGTATCTTTTTTATAATAATTAGCGCTTATATAGGTTAAGACATCAAGAGAAATGTGATTACTTTAAAATAATAAGTACAATTTATATTGGGAAAATGTTTTCTAAGCATTATGTGTATAAATAATGCACATATTTATTGCATATATTGATGTAGGTATTAGTGAACGTATCTTTTTTATAATAATTAGCGCTTATATAGGTTAAGACATCAAGAGAAATGTGATTACTTTAAAATAATAAGTACAATTTATATTGGGAAAATGTTTTCTAAGCATTATGTGTAATAATAATGCACATATTTATTGCATATATTGATGTAGGTATTAGTGAACGTATCTTTTTTATAATAATTAGCGCTTATATAGGTTAAGACATCAAGAGAAATGTGATTACTTTAAAATAATAAGTACAATTTATATTGGGAAAATGTTTTCTAAGCATTATGTGTATAAATAATGCACATATTTATTGCATATATTGATGTAGGTATTAGTGAACGTATCTTTTTTATAATAATTAGCGCTTATATAGGTTAAGACATCAAGAGAAATGTGATTACTTTAAAATAATAAGTACAATTTATATTGGGAAAATGTTTTCTAAGCATTATGTGTATAAATAATGCACATATTTATTGCATATATTGATGTAGGTATTAGTGAACGTATCTTTTTTATAATAATCAGCGCTTATATAGGTTAAGACATCAAGAGAAATGTGATTACTTTAAAATAATAAGTACAATTTATATTGGGAAAATGTTTTCTAAGCATTATGTGTATAAATAATGCACATATTTATTGCATATATTGATGTAGGTATTAGTGAACGTATCTTTTTTATAATAATTAGCGCTTATATAGGTTAAGACATCAAGAGAAATGTGATTACTTTAAAATAATAAGTACAATTTATATTGGGAAAATGTTTTCTAAGCATTATGTGTATAAATAATGCACATATTTATTGCATATATTGATGTAGGTATTAGTGAACGTATCTTTTTTATAATAATTAGCGCTTATATAGGTTAAGACATCAAGAGAAATGTGATTACTTTAAAATAATAAGTACAATTTATATTGGGAAAATGTTTTCTAAGCATTACTTGTATGAATAATGCATATATTGTATGCATTAGTGGAATATCATTTTTATACTTATCAAGGTTTATATACTTTTAGTGATCGGGAGATATATGATAATTTTAAAATAATAAATTAAAATTGCTTTACAAAAATGTTTTCTAAGCATTGTGTGTATGAATGATGCATAGATTTTATGTAGAAAATGATGTATGTAATAGTGAAAGTGTCTTTTTATAATAATCGGGGCTTACTTACGATAAGACATCAAGAGAAATGTGATTATTTTTAAATAATAAGCAAAATTATTTTTATGGGGGGGGGGGAATGTTTTTTCAGCATTATGTGTATGAATGATGCATATATTGTATGCAAACACTGATATTTACTTTAGCGGAAGATCCTTTTTTATACGAATCAAGGTTTATACACTTGAAGAGATCAGGTTTGATAATTTTAAAATAATAAGTTAAAATTACTTTACAAATGATTTCTGCGCATTATGTGTGCGAATGATGCATGAATTGATGTATGTATTAATCGAATAGTCTTTTTTTATAATGATCGGTATTTATAAGACATTAAGAGAAATGTGATTATTTTAAAATAATAAGTAAAATTTATTTTAGGAAAATGTTTTCTAAGCATTATATGTATGAATGTATTATGTATATTTGGTAATTTTTTCATCGGATTTAAAAACATGGCATAAAATCATTTATATGGTTAAATTTGCTTTTCAGTTTTTTTATATATATATATATAAATGTGTGGTTATAAGATATATTATTCTCAAAATCAGAATTTCAGGTAATCCGTTAACATAAGATTACCAAATGAACAGGAAATATCATGCATTTTGGTTTTATTAGCCAAAATTATGTTTTTTTTTCTTCTTTTTTCCCCCAAGAAATGTCCCTACTATACTGTGCGGAAATTTTATCAGAGTTTTTTTATCCGTTTAGAAAAGTGTATGTACACAGTAAAAAATAAAAAAAAATCGCTGCATGTTGCCAAAATTATGTTTTTTTTTTCTTCTTTCTTCCCCCAAGAAATGTCCCTACTATACTGTACGGTAATTTTATCAGAGTTTTTTTATCCGTTTTGAAAAGTGTATGTACACAGTAAAAAAAAAAAAAATCGCTGCATGTTGCCAAAATTATGTTTTTTTTTCTTCTTTTTTCCCCCAAGAAATGTCCCTACTATACTGTACGGTAATTTTATCAGAGTTTTTTTATCCGTTTTGAAAAGTGTATGTACACAGTAAAAAAAAAAAATCGCTGCATGTTGCCAAAATTTTGTTTTTTTTCTTCTTTTTTCCCCCAAGAAATGTCCCTACTATACTGTACGGTAATTTTATCATTGTTTTTTTATCCGTTTTGAGAAGTGTATGTACACAGTAAAAAAAAAAAAATCGCTGCATGTTGCCAAAATTATGTTTTTTTTTCTTCTTTTTTCCCCCAAGAAATGTCCCTACTATACTGTACGGTAATTTTATCAGAGTTTTTTTATCCGTTTTGAAAAGTGTATGTACACAGTAAAAAAAAAAAAAAAAAAATCGCTGCATGTTGCCAATATTATGTTTTTTTTTCTTCTTTTTTCCCCCAAGAAATGTCCCTACTATACTGTACGGTAATTTTATCAGAGTTTTTTTTTCCGTTTTGAAAAGTGTATGTACACAGTAAAAAAAAAATCGCTGCATAGTCATCCCCATTTTCGGTGTTGACGTAAACGTAAACATTTTTACAGAGCATATAGCCATGTACTTTATTTACTCTTTCACTTTTATAGTTTTATACATTTATTTATTCATTTTTTTAAATTTCTTTTTAGCACAAGTAACTGTAATAAATAAATATTGAAGTGTTTTACAGTATAGGTGGGGAGGAAGATTTAATTCTGAAATTGTGTATGATTATCATCAAGGTGATCTTCAATGTAGCTACTGCAAGTTCTGGATATTGGGGAAAAAACGATAATTTATCTCTGTAATAACTCTGCATCAAACGCGACTTTAGAGACACAGAATGCCTCCTCACTGATTAAAATTTTAAAAGAAGCATGTTGTTTTAGTAAATTTTATGAAAAACAATAGCATATACTGACTCTAACTGCCACTTTCTGAAATCTGTATAAAAAAGTTAGTATTTAATTATGTCACCTCCAGCTCTCTCCAATTGATAAGAATTAAGCCACGAATATCCATAATGTCCTGGCAATGCAGATTTGTGCGTATTGTGCAGATTTGTGGCAATGCAGACGCTTTAATACACATTCAACTGCTAATTAGTTCACTTTGAATATTTTACGTAAACACAAATTTAGCTAAATTTAGCTACCCAAAGAAGATGTATAGCAAACTCAAAAATATAGAGCAAGTCAGTCGAATCTGATAAGCAGTATATGCATTACAGAAATGTGTATGCCACCCAGGGAATTTCCCTGTCGTCTCTTAATAGAATGATTTACACATATGTTTAAATCTAGTTAATCTCAGGTCCGTCAAAATATATAGTATATAGGTATTGCAGAGTAAGTTTATAAAGTTATATTGTATATTAAGTTAAACTTTAGCCGCTTTGTGAAATTCCCCTTAATCTTCTTAAGCTCCGCAATCTATTCAATTTCATCGTAAATTTTTTTTTTTAATTTGGAAATTCTTAAACATACAGCAATTTTCTTTAAATTTATGTACCCGAAGTGTTATGTATTAATGTTCATCAGCTTTCCTAAAAATGAACACGTTTATCGTGGCTACGATTCTACATTCTCTGCGTTGCCTTGATTTCATAGCAGTTTTCTGACCCCTTTCAATCACATTTTCACCTCTGATTACTTTGTATGGATATTGCTGAAATTCTAACATTCAGTAGTAGTACTTTATTAAGTCACTCACCAACCTTACTACAAATTTCGTAGTTTCTCTATCAGACCACTTACCTTTTTTCTAATGTTTATATATATATATATATATATATATATATATATATATATATATATATATATATATATATATATATATATATATATATATATATATATATATATATACATACACCGAGGAGGAATTACATTATGACCACCCTGCTAATAACATGTAGGACCACCTTTAGCCCTCAAAACTGCTAGCACACGCCGTGACATTGATTCAATAAGGTGCTGATAGGTAGTCTGAGGAATCTGGTACCAAGCGCATGCAATTCCCTCACACTGCGAGGGGGTAGCGTGGCAGCACGAATTTGGTTTTCCAAGTAGGACCACAAATGCTCTATTGGATAAGCTCATGTGAATTTGGGGGCCAAGACATGACTTGAAAGTCACTGGAATGTTCCTCAAACCAATCCATGACGATTCGACCCTTATGACATAGTGCATTATCCTGTTGGTAAACACCATCCCCCGCAGGAAAAACTGTGGCCATGAATGGGTGAACCTGGTCTGCAACTATGTTCAAGTAGCTTACAGACGTCAGGGATTGTTCTATGAGGATTATGGGTCCTAATGTGCTCCATGAAAACATTGCCCACACCATACTATCCTCGCCACCGGGTTATAGCCCATTGTTATAGATGGATGGTGGTCATAATGTAATGGCTCTTCAGTGTGTGTGTATATATATATATATATATACTAGTAACAATATAAAATTACTTAAAAATAATTTAATATCTAAAATATAAAAATAAAATGTATATTGTGTGTTTACAGAACAGCACTTCATCAGGGGACACACTGTCTGTAAACACACAGTAGCCTTTTTGTTGTTAGTGGCTGAAGCCAAAACTAACAGTGCCCCGAGGCCCCTAATGATAATACAAGAAAAAATAAAGAATAAAAAATAATTGCCACATTAAATAACATATTAAATTTGCATTTAAATGTTCAAATATAGAAAATCACTACAATGAAACGCCTCCACAGCAAACTATAAATAATCAACGTAACAGTAAACAGTTACAGTTAATAAAAGTGAAAATGAAAATCCCCTAAATATTCCAAATCAGAAGCTCAAGAAATTAAGTGCTGACACCTAGATGTAAATTAACAAATTAAAGAGCAATAGAATCCAAGTGCTGCCGTCTGTTAAAAAAAAAATGAAATCCAAATATATTTTGAAAATGAAATCCAAATTGTTCACCGCCTAGGCCTGCTTAGGCGGGCTTCAATATCGGCCAGTTAATAAAATTTGTTTAAAATATCTTGAATCAGAACATCAAAATTATTGAAGTTTAAAGGAAATTTATTTTTCTTTAAACTGTTTTTTAAATCCCCAATAGCTGTTAAAAAATCTGTACGGTTGTTGCAAATGATTGTCTTTATTTTTGCTTGTATTATCATTAGGGGCCTCGGGGCACTGTTAGTTTTGGCTTCAGCCACTAACAACAGAAAGGCTACTGTGTGCTTACAGACAGTGTGTCCCCTGATGCAGTGCTGTTCTGTAAACACACAATTTACATTTTATTTTTATATTTTAGATATTAAATTATTTTTAAGTAATTTTCTATTGTTACTAGTTTATAAATACAAATTTGGTTTTAACTGCCTTGTGCGCTGTTCCAGTTTGAATTGGAGTAATAATTGTTTTGTGTTTTTCCTACCTCCCGTATTATAATTTTGTAATAAGTATTTGAATTTGTGTTTGGGTATATATATATATTAGTATTTTTTTTAATAAAAGATTGAATTTAGATCCAGAAAGCTTGTTTCAATTACAAATAACTTTATTATGATATTTTCCTTTCACCATTCAGACATATATTATTTTATTACCGGTTCACAACGTCAAAAAAAAAAAAAAAAAAAAAAATAGATAGGCGAATTCTGCCCCTTTTTGTATAGTTAAAGTAAGTTATCATTGTCTGCGGTACAAAAGACACAGTTCACCGAGGAAATAAAAGTATGGTGAAAACTACCAGAATATGGTAAAATTTAAAGAGTTACTTGCTCTATCAAAGATCTTCGGTATTGATCTTGGTAAAATTCGCATTGATTTTATTATACTTGATAAAATTTGGTAAGCATAGTAATTTTTTTTTATCATGATACCTTAGATCATGACATAAAAAAACATTTATTTGGTTAAATTTACTCTTTACTTGTGTATTTTTATACTAAATATAGAGTTATAAGAACTATTGATTTGGAAACCAGTATTTCTGGTAAAACATTACTATATGAAAGGAAAATTTACAAAATGAATGGTTTATGTACCGTATATTTTGATTGTATTAACCAAAATTATTTTTTTAATCAGAAATATCCTTATTATACACTACGATAATTTTACCAGAATTTTTTTCTCTATATTTAATAAGCGTTAATTTCTACAAGATTCACGCATTGAGAGCAAAAATTTAAGTAGGAATAAATTATTTAAAATTTATTTCTCAAAAAGTATTTCATGAAATCAAGTTTAAAAAATATTAATACCAGTAATGCTTGCTTTGCACCACAATTTATGCATTTATGTAAAATAAAATCAGATTTCCCAACATGAATACAAAAGTTAATTAGAATTTGTTTATATTTTCTTTTCATTCCTTTTCTATTTCGAATCAAACTAATATTATAGATGGAATCGTGCATATTTTTGTTTCCTGAAGACAAACTGTCGTTACGAAAACATAAAAAAGAAATCGTCAAACTGAGAATAAAATGGATGTTTGCTCTTTTCAATAATAAATTTTATCATTCAAGGATGATTGTATAAATATATTATTTGTTTTTCATGACTATTATTTGTTTACGAAATGTTTTTGTCAATATCAATAAAAATCGCGACTTCCCTGCAGGTGATTTCGATTCCAATTTCAAAAGATACCGCTATTGTTTACTTTTATTATGGAATTTTGAGAATAAATTTTTATTCCGAAGATGCTAAATAATATTTCTAAATTATTCCCAAGAATTTTTTTTCAACGTTTATTCAACCCTTATTAAATAGTTCGATATAAAATTAAATTAAAATGTTACTAAAAGGATTTAATAACCAGTTTACTAATTTTTATTTAAATTAGGAATAAACAATAGATCATATAGACTAGTCCTTTTTAAGTAGTATATTCATGCTATTTGTATCACTTAAGGAAATTTTGTGAAAATAAATGCCGGGGAGCTCTTTTTTATACAAAAGATTCAACCCTTCAACCTTTATTAAATATAATTATAAAAAATGAAATTGAAATGATATTAAAAGAATATACTAACAAACATATTTTTTTATTCAAATCAGAAATAAACAATAGATCATATAAAGTAGTATTTAATTAGTTATATATTCAAGACGTTAGTATATTCAAGAAAATTTTGTAAAAATATATGTCAAAGCTACATTTTATAAAGTGTAAATATGCAGTAAAACTACGTTGGATATGACGTTGGATAGTATTAAACGACAAACGATGCAAATCACTAAAAAATAGCATTCAAGCAGTTTTTTATATCCTAGTGGTCTAGGTCATCATTTATCACCATTATATTTCAAATAAATTATTTTAAAGAAATTTTATTACGTAGAAATATATGTTTTTCTTGTTTGTTTGCTGAAGCATCATTAGCCACACTTCTGGCGAAAGACTTCGGGTGCATGCGCTCAATGCAATACCTTTATTCAGTTTGAAGGGTAAGGTATTAATCGGCCACCGCACCACACTTCTCGAGTAATCAAAGTCACATAGATTTTCATGTCTGAGTCCGAAAATCGATATTGGACATTGATTAAGACATGATTGGAAAAAGGGCTGTTAGGTAAGACAGCGTTTTAGCTCAGGAAATTGAAAGGCAAGGATAATAAAGAACTTTACTTACCATAAATTGGGTTGACTTAGTAAAAACTGAAATGAAACCATTTGCATTTGTTGCATTGGATTTATAAATCATAATCTCAGTAGCGATGAAATAATAAACGATGATATGGCATATTTATTAGGCATCCATAGTAGCTTAGAGGGTTTTGAAAAAGTTTGCTCATCAACTTGAACAAAACCACTATTCTTTTCAATTGCTTTGCTCATTTTTGTTTTTCCATGAACAATTTTATTATCACATAAAAATTTTTAAAAAAAAATGTATTTAAAGGATCTCGTGTTGTTGTTTCGTCTATATCACTGTTGTCTTTAGTTGCTTCACAGTTGTCACTGTTCATAGAAGATGAATGACTTTGCTTCTATGAGGTAGGCCTTCAGCCTGTTTGTCCGCAGGAGGTTTTTTCTTTTCTTTTTGCCATCCAAAGAAAAAACCGTGAAGAATCTAATTTTTTATTGTATTAACGAATATTTAATTTTCAATTTCATTGAGATAAAATTTAAATTCAGTAATTTTGCAAGTCATTGCACCGAAAACAATAGTTTAGTCTTTTCCCCATTTTTTTATATTTTGCATGATAAGGAGATAATTGTTTGGTTTAGTAAACCATAATTGTTTTAAATTTTTTTTTTAACGATTTTATCTTTAAATAGTTTTAAAATATCATTTTCAATGCTGATTTAGAATTGTAAATATTTTTCCATGTGAATGTGTTTAAATAGCATACGTTAATAATAAGACACATTTTTATTAAAACTTTATTTAGAAGTACGTATAGCTCATTTACCATTAAAAACTTGTAAAAATGAAGGATTATAGGCTGAAAGTAGATTAGCTATATAATGCGAATATATAAATAAAATAATATTCAGTGCTAACATAATATAAAAACTACGAATCATATCAGTATGTGTTAATAAAATTTCATTTTTATCACCATATTTCAACTAAACTTATACTTTTTAAACAAAAAATACTTCCTACAGATATACAAATATAAATCATTATTTACTATCAAAGAATAATAACTTTTTATGATTTCAAAACATACATGGTAATATTTTTTTTTCAAAACTAATTTTTTTAATATTTTCTTTTAAATTCTCTAACGTATAAATATAAATAAGTATAAGCATAGATGCAGTAAATCAAATATTTCTCCATATAAATAAAAACGTTCATATTTCTTTCTAAAACTGTCGTAAAATTCTTTGACTTGGGTGGAATTTCTACATACCAATAATATTACAGAGGCAAAAAAGAAATGTTATAAAATATTTCTGTGAGCCCTATCTTTTGGAGAAAAGTGAAGGAAATGATGATCATTAGCATGCTACTTATTTCCCACAAGGTTTGCAATTGTGTCTCAGGACAATAAGTTTGATGATTCGGGACAGCGGAGGTAGAGGTTGTAAAGGGACTCTTAGAAACGACTCGTAAAATGAATGTCGATATATGTACCAGTATACGCACTCTGCTTTTGCTGGTTTATATGAGAAAGAAATACCTTATTTCAGGTAATGAGGAAGAAAAGTCCTTTTTAGTGATATTTTATTAGTTTTATTAAGATGAATATCGAAGTAATATTGTCGAAGACTTTAGCTCTAAAAATATATTTAATTTGATGTATATATGTTCTTAAATGCATGGAAAATAATGTATTGTTTTAAATGTGCAAAATATACAATTTACCAACTCTACATTCATATAACTTTATGTATTCCTATACCTGTATAACTTCATGTAACTGTATACCTTCATTTAAAAATGATTATCAATCAATCAATAAATAAATAGATTGGGACAATGCGAGTAAAATTTTTCGATTCAGGAGAGCATTTTTATTGCACAATTACAATGGAAATTATCTGGATTTCTGTAAAAATTATCACGATTACCATGTGAATTGTGCTGCCATCTGTTGGAAATTTTCTAAACGTGTGTATGTGCAATATGGAATACTAAGAAACCGTTTTATTTAAAAATGGCAAAATTTTTAGAGGATGTGATTTATGTTGTCCATAAATATAGGCTCAGCTAATAAAAAATACAAGAAAAACGCGAATTATACAATATCGTAACTTCAACATATAAGAAAATTTTGTAATACTAAATATTTTTTTTCATCTTTTATTTTTTGTTGTTTTGATAACCGTGTCTCTAGCCTGCTTTTTCATCTATTAAATAGTAAGTGGTAGAAGTTACGTCTGTATTAATTAATATTGATACGTGTGTTTTCCATTCATATACCAAATTCCGTCCTTTAAATTACACTGATGATAGAGCTTCTCAAGTTTTAATATGATGTAACAAATAAAATAAAAAATGCTAGAAAATTATATATGAAAGATAGGAAAAAATGTTATTGTAAAAGTTTTCTTTAACCCCAAGGCACAACTGCTACATCAGTAAAACATGCCCCACATCATGGTACCCTAGCATAATGTGATTGGTTCATAGCCCCATCGGATTCTCACTAAATTCGATGTTTTCGGTCATACCAAACCAGGTGTAACTTGTTTAAAGTCCTCAGATGATCGTTATCGTCTTTCCCGGTTCCTCTGCAAACAAAACCTGGCATTGTGATCAGCAATAAACTTCCGGCTATTTATTCTCATTCTCTATAATTTTCTACTCATGGATCTCGCCAAAATTGGCTGAAAAGATTCTTGTCTGAAGATTTTAACAGCTGGAGCTTCCTTTGGTGCTAAATACGGTCCTGGTAAATTGTGTTTAGACCATCGTTATTTCTTCTTGGCAACTACTGTAAGTTCTACTTCCAACTTTTGATTGATTGAAAATATTGTTGCAAGAGTAAGTCTTGGCTATATCACAACTAGAATTCAACATCAGACAGATTTTGATATCGCTGAATTTGAGAACCTAAAAAGTTTTGCTGTTTTTATAATCGTTGCTCTTGCCTACAGTAATCACGTTTTTTTTCAATTGATGAAAGATTTGTCGTTACTCCTCGTCTTCTACGCTTTTCACAAAATGCACCCAAACGTATATTTATCTATTCCTGACGATGGTTTTCCACATTATTAGAAGACTACAGTAGAATAAGAGACATTTCTATACATTGATTTACTGATACTTTGATTTGCTGGGCTGATGTGACTTATTATGACGTCAGTGGGAGAGATTGCAAAACTTCCGGTTTGATATTTTTTTAGGATACTAGGTGAATACTAGCAGGTCACGTCTCAAATAGGGTATACTTACATTCGCTGTTAAAAGTTTTTTTAAAAAATTGCCAATTTGTTCCAGTTAAATCCAATTATCAGCCAATGAATGCACTGACATACAATTTCTCCTTACGGACATCAAAGAGTACCTAGTAGAAAGAAAGAAAGTAAAATCAAAAAGTTAGGCCTACTAGTTTGTGCATGCATATACTGATTTAGTTTGTTTATTTAGTAATAACTTTTTCGATTTCTTGGTTTTTAAAATGGCTAAATCAACAAACTAAATCTTAAAAAAAAAGAATTTCATTTTAAGGACATTTATTTTTCATGAAATTAGCAAGTTTTTATTAATAAGAATATTATCTTATTCACAAAAAAACTCCTTATTCTAAATGTATTTAAAAAATATCTTTGTAAAAGAATTTAGAATTCAATTAAAACAAAATTTTTAATTTAATTTCAAATTCGATAGTGTTCGGTTGCAAAATAATTTTGTAATTCTCTGATAAGATTAGTGTTTTGGATATTTTATTTTAGTTTCAAACCATAATTAATTTAAAATTCTGTATTATGAGGATTTCTCGAAAAATTTATTTATAAATCTATATCACTGCATATTTTTTCTAATATACTAATATATAAAATACTTTAGTACTATGTATAAACACGTGAAAAAAATTTTTAAACTACATTGGATATGAATAGTTTCCTAAAAAAGAAACCGTACTATTTTCTTGTTCTGTAGGGTAATGGTACAGATAAGAACCTCTATCAATGTAAAGATTACGATTAAATATCACTCAAAAACATTACTTTGCCATTTTAGGATCAATTATCTTTTCCGTTTCGTTTTAGTTTTGTTTACTTTTTGTTGGTTGATATTCTAAAAAACAGTGAATATTTTTTGTTCTTAAAATTTAACTGGTGTGTATTTTTAAGTAGCTCTTTCTTTTAAAGTTTTCTTTCTCACGATGGTGAAAAAAACTTTTCGGTCGAGTTTAATGTTTCATCAAAAGAAAAGAAGAAAAAAAGATCTTCTAAAACGGGAACAATGTTTCAATGCTTAAATAAATAACTAAAGAATCAAAAGTGAATAAGAACAAAGAAAAGCGCAGTGATTACTCTTTTCCTTACGCTAAGGGGAAAAAGTGTTACGCACATTTTTCCCCTGAGTTGTATCTGCGTTTTTTCCCCTTCTTTTTTTGATATTATTTTAGCTTAATTTTTTTTCTTTTGTTTCGCTTGCAATATTAAGTAGTAAAACCGTGAACTAATGATATTATGGTCCAATGCATTATTTGGCGAATTTTTGCTACAAAAAACTTTTCTCTAGTAGATAGATTTTATGGGGGAAAAATATGGTACTTTTCCACAATTATTCCGTCTTTTTCCTCTAGATAAGTTTTTAACTAAAAATTAAATACTTAATTCCTAATATAGCTTAATTTTTGGGGTAATTATTACACTTTTTTAATGAGACTTTTTATTACAAATATTGAAGGTGTTTTGATTAATTGAATCAATTTTAAAGATAAATCGCCCGATTTTCCCCTCCTTTGAGTGGTATAGTATTTATTAATCTTGTTTTTTTTTTTTTCTAAATGTTACTCTTCTTAGTGATTTACTTGCAAAATTAAGGTAGAAGACTAGTGACAGAAGGGCTTCATCCTCTCTTTTAGTGATTTGTTTACCAGACATAAAACTTTTCTTATCAATTTTAGTTTTAAAAGAATAAAATTACTGGTCTTTTTCATTTTTTGCTATATATTTTTCTTTTAATAAAATTTCCTAAAAGTTATGTTTTATTGTCTTTAATCCGGTTTTAAAGATCAGACTTTTGCTACAAAAGTTTAAAGTTTCTATTGACATCTTGTTTACTTATATTTCTGTTTTGTTAATTAATAATATTGAGGGTGAAAAATATATTTCATGATTAATAGAGTTTAGAATTTACACATTTGATACCGAAATAAATTTAACTATTGTAAAAAAAATATCACATTGATTAGTAATAAGGCAAGGATGATTTTTTATAATATCTGAATATCGCACTTGGTTTAGTAACTGTCAAAGCCTTATTTCAAAACAAAACTGCTATAGCAATTTGCCTTTTTTTTAGTATTTCATTTATTATTTTGAAATAAAGAATGGTCAGTTATGAGATAAGAACAAAGTTGTATTAAAAAAAGGTTAATTTTGCATATAGCGTTGCGTCTGCTTTGTTTTACTGCTAACTAAAATACATCACTTTTTTTTCAATAATCATTCGCAATTTATGTTCTAAGAAACGAAAGTGGTTTGATTGCTTATGGTTTTCATTGCTGATAGAGTTAACATAATTTTGTACGTTATGCTTTGTACAGCGAACATCAGTTGAATATCATAATGTCTAATATTTAAACCAACAAAATTTCTGATACTACAGTTTCAATTGTTGTGGTAATTTTGATGTAGCTTATACAGATGTTTTAGCGCCATCTATAACAATTGACTTAATTATTTTATCAGCTGATTGTTACAGAATTGTTAAATATACGAACAAAAATGCGCTTATTATTATTTCAAAATAATAAAACTGGATGCATATATCAATTATTTCAAAATAATAAAACTAGATACATATATCAATTATTTCAAAATAATAAAAATGGATGCATGCATCAATTATTTCAAAATAATAAAACCGGATATATATATAAATTATCAATCAAAATTCAATTAATTTTGCTTCCAAAAACATATTCTAGAGCTCAACAAAAAAATACAGTCCTTGATCGGATAAGAACACTTTTATAATGATCGATGCATTGAAAACATAAAATGATACTATTCTCTAAACTCATGCATCTTTTTTTTTACATTTTGTATGCTGACCAACGTCCTCTGAAAATTTAAAGAAAAAAACTGCTTTACCTTTCCTATTTGATATTCATAGAACAGAAATCCCTCGCTGAGATACCCTAACAAAAATGTTTTTTTTTTTTAAATTATTTGTAAGGTAAGGAAGTGTTTTCGAGGGTTCTTTTAGTAATTTAGCAACCATTGTTTTTAGCTTTATTGAGAATGCTGATCAGATCAGTATACATTTAGAATTCTCTTTGCTTCAACCAACTTTGTTGTCCCTCAATTTGCCCCCAGGAAGCGATATGTTGCTTAACCGCGTTAGAACTTCGTAGAATATGATTTGAATAGCTTTTAAAATAAGGTAACTTGTAATTGTTTATTTTTATATGCTTTTATCGCTACGGTTTCATGAAAATTAGACTAACTGGGCTAGTTGTTTATGCTTCATTTATTTATTAATGCTAAATTTTATGTGTTTCTATTGCTTCTACTCATCATGATAATCTTCATTGTGAAATGAATAGACTCAAGAAACTGAAGGGGAAAGATATATACGTGGTAGTTTGAACACTTCATTTGCTTCATAAATAAAAATGTGAAAAAGTTGAAGAATTTTGCTCAAAAACAAGGTGCTCAAAAACAAGTTCTCAAAAACAAAGCGCTCAAAAACAAGTGCCCATTCTTAAGACTCTCCATTCACGCCTGATGCATCTTAAAAAAATAACAGAAAACAGGTCAAGTTTTCTAATTTAATTTATGAAGCGAATTAAGTGCTTAGAACAAAAAAATACATCATCATAGTGTTAAGTATTTTTCTTTGTGAATTTATTGCAAGTTTCTGTACAGTTTCTTTTAGTCTTTAAAAAAGGAACATCGCAGTTTTATTCAAGTAAATGTAATTCTTTCCCCTCTTATTAAAAAGGAGTTGTGAATGAAATATAGGTGTGTCAAACCTTTCCGTTCCTTTTGTTCTCCATATGGGCAAAACCGCCATAATTTATCATATCTATTGCATTGCTCATTAGGATTAAAAATATGCAAAATGCTTACTCACCTAACTGCTACTTACTTCATGCCTAACTAGTCCTTATATTTCAGTGTAGATACCGTTAATGCATTTATTTTTGAAACATATTACTCCCTTTACTTGATTAACAAGACATTGCCGAATGAAGTCATTTTGATTGCTTTTTAATATCAATTAGAAAAATAATGAAGTATATAATGACACAGTTTCTTAGAATTTTGTGGTTTTTTTTTACAACATATAATTTTCTTTTTATTAATATTTACTAATAACTTGTTATACAACTGTAAATAATATAAAAAAGTATTAAAAAATAATTTTAAATAAGTTTCTTTACACATTAGTTATTCTTTCATAATCCAGCCATTTTGACTGCTTTAGGCCAATATAGGTATATACTAAGTTTCAGTCTTTCTGCTGTAAAAAACTTAATTCAATTAAAAAAAATAGTAATTTGAAATAACAGGCGACAGTTTTCAAGCACTCAAAAACGGCCGCCATCTTCAAGACTTGACAGACGTGAATGAAGAGAAACAAAAGTGATTCGAAATATCAAACCTAAAGTAAATAACAAAAAATGAGAAAATAAGGATTGGGAACGAAATTAGAAAAATCATAGTAGCCAAAAGAGAATTAAAAAAAAAATGAAAACAGAAAAAGGAAAACCACTGTGGATGATAGGGACAAATAAGAGGGGAAAAAAAGATTCAGCCTTATTTTTTCCATTTTTCATTCGCAAATTTACGTTTTATATTTTAAATCACTTTTACTTCTCATTCACGTCTGTCAAGTCTTGAAAATGGACACCTATTTTTGAGCACTTCCACTGTTATTTCCAATTTGTATATTTTTGAAATGAGTGAAGTTTTTAATCAATATCTTAACGCTTCTTTTATTGGGGTTTACTTATTAAATATTATTCCCTTATTTTCTTAAGAATATTGAACATCCATCGCGTTACATTTTGATTTGATACATCTAAAATAAAAAATCAATCGATAAAACTGTATTTTTAATGTAGCCTTTTCTTGCAGTTCATGCATACCGAAGAAATCAAATTACTTAATGTGCAAATTCAATATAAATAGTTATCTTATAAAATAATGCAATATAAAACAATGTCGTATAATTTCATTAGTAATGTATCGCGTATTATTGTAATAATTTTATAAACACAATATAATAAAATGTTTATTATAGTTTAACTAGTTTAAATGAATAATATATTCTACGTGGAGTAAAATTATAAATTGTTATAAATATTAATATTCATTAGCCTTTTCTGAAAGTTACTCGAACTCCAGCTCGTTATATTCACATTTATTAAACTATTTCTCAAAAGACAGGTAATAAAAATGCCTTTAAGCTTTTTTGGATTTTTCTACCTTTTAATTTTTTTTTGTGACAGAAATGGAGGATTTTTGAAGATTCGTAAGGAATTTATCATTTTTTTTTTAATAAAAGAAATAATTATTGAAAAATATATTATGATTAAAAACTCTTATAAAATGTATTCAATAAATACTTTTTGCATAGACATAAAATGAATTTTAATAGGAAGGGTTTTGTTACATTCTTAGAAAAAGATGGATTTTATATTTTAAAAGTAATTGTGAAACTACAGACTTAAATAAAGACTTGCAAAAGTACACTATGAACTATATAGATGATAAAAAAAAATATTTTTATGAAAGCAAAAATAATGATTTATTCATAAATATGCATAGATTTAAAGTAGTTCTTTAATGATGAATAAATTCATGAGTATCAATAGTTATTTTTAGATGGAAATAATAATTCTATTCTAAATTCTTTTGGGATAAAATCAAATTATATATTCGAAAATTAATATTTGTTTGGTTAATTTTAGCTGTTTAATAATATCTGTTTGTTTGTTTAATTATTTATCGTTTCGAATTTTTCCCTTACATTTCAGTAAAGGGAAAACAATTAGTTGCTGTATTATGATTTTATGAAGTTGAACAATGGATTGTAAGAAAAAAAAGAATAAAGTTTCGATCTATATTAAAATATCGCTGTCTCGGATGTTCAACTTAATGTTACATTTTGTTTTGCTGTGCAAAACCTATAAAACTTAAAAGTTTGAAAATGAAAAGGTTAATAGAAAAATGTACTTTAAAAAGGTTGCAATTAACGAAATTAAATTTGATAATTAGTTCAAGAATGCTGTTAAATATGTCTTAGAATATAGCATGCGAACATCTCTGCAGACCACAGAAATACAACTACAGAGTTCAGTTAATATTCTGAAAAGGCCATATTTGTTGATGAATCTAACATAGGTTTTTTCCCGACATATCAAATTTTTCGATAGTTACATTTTTAAGTGTTTTTTTTTTTTTTCGGGATTTATTTCGTAGTTCTTAAGCTTTTATTTGTCAGAGTAAGAAAATATGCTGTATTATAAAATGAATATGCTGCTTGTATTATGCTTCTTGTATTTCTATTTTTGTTCTTATATAGTTGGATTATCCTTTGTTATAAAAATAATTGTATATTTTTGTAGAAGTCATTTTTAATATAATTGTTTTTTTATTAATATCGCCTTTCAATGTGGTGAACCTGGTTAAAATCCCAACAATGACCGGTAAATACGGAATCCGAACCAGCCTTGCACATACCACAGTGATGAAGTAAAATATTCTCCGTGGCAGCTTGACCATGTGTTAGATTTCCATTACCATCAGGCTGACCATGAGATGTTTTTGTAGTTTACCCCTCCGTGTAACGCAAATGCGTGTTAATTCCATCAAAAAGTCCCCCCACCTAGGTAAATTTTTCACAAATACTTGATCCAGGAGTTTACATGTCTTCTGGATCGGGTTCAAAATTACAAGGCTATAGAAATAAACATTGGTAGACGTAAACTTAAAATTCGGTCGTCTTTTCAACGACGGTTATGAAATAACAAATAATTTTTTTTCACAGTGGAGTTTTCGTTTAACTGAGATAATTTCTTATTGAATAAATGTTTTTGTGGTGCAAAGTTTTTGTATCTAAAGTCAAAAAGAAATTGCATCGCAATATTTTACTTAAAATTGTACAATCATTTGTAAAAATACTGAAGATAGTATATTTGTTTCAGAGAATAAGAGCATTTGAAAATTTTAAAATTGTCTAGATAGTTCATGCAACTAAATAAATTGAATATTATTTATAATTATTATATTATAAAAGCTCAGAATCACATCGATTTTTGCACTTAGAATAAAAAATTGACAAATCTTTTTTTTTGAAAACTTTATAATATTTTAACAGAGTATATATTTTTTAAACAAAAATATTTCAAGCGATTATACAATTGCAAATCATTATTATAATCATTGTTAGAAATCATTTTTTTAAACTTAATAATATTTTAACAAAGCATATATTTCTAAAACAAAAATATTTCAAGCAATTATACAAATGCAAATCATTATTATAATCATTGATAGAAATCATTTTTTTAAACTTAATACTATTTTAACAAAGCATATATTTTTTAAACAAAAATATTTCAAACAATTATACAAATGCAAATCACTATTATAATCATTGTTAGAAATCACTTCAATAAATCTTGAAAATGTTCATAAACTTCTAAGCAAAAAAAAAATTTACTTATAAATTTATTATTTACCTCACCAATTAATGTTTGTAATTCCAAATTTTAAAAAAAAAATATTTTTCCCAACATAATATATTGAAAATAACCTAAAAGACATTGTTTTTTTTTTTATATTTTATTAAAACTAACTGAATATAATTAAATTCACCAACAGCTGCGAAATAGAAACCGTATAATTGCTTGTAAAGGTATATTTATCATTTAGAAATGTTCAGCTATTATAATATTCTAATCTTCAAGTCATTAATCAACTCAGAAAAGTTATTTCTTTGTGAGTTTAGAAATGTGCCAATTTTAAATGTTTGTTAAATTTCATCATCTGTGTTCAACATATAAGGACATTATTTCTTCGTAGATGTTAATAGCAATGCACATAAAATAAAATTGTGGAGATTACGAAATAAAGTAGTATGCTTGAAAAGATCAACCCCAGTTAGTGTTGGTTAACAAATGAATTAAAGTATTAAAATGATTAATTTAAACTAGTGGAATGAGACAGTCGAGTGATTTATAAAACATTGGTTGAAAAGAGAGGGGAGAGTCTTTGCCTGGATTAGACTGGAAAAAGTTACTAAATGAATATCTGTCAATGATTTCATTTAAATAGGAATATAATTTGGCGTTATAATTCATATATTAAATTAGATATTTTTTTTATAAAGTTTATCGTGTTTAATCTTAAATTATTCATACATTAACCGAATCAATAATTGACCACTCGGACATAATTGAAACTTCCGTCTCAGTTGCATCAGAAGCGCTGGTCTAAATTATAGGAAAAAATACAGAAAAACGGATGCAGTTAATTTTCATCGTCAGTATAAAGATGTTCTACGTGAAGACCAAAGTTAGCATGAAAGGTGTGTGAATCGCAAGTTAAGAGCAAGTTTTTTTAATAGATGACTTGCTACATCAGTTGTGGAAACTTTTTAGATATAAAAAGTTATTTAGTGTCACGCCAGTGGATTAAAATATAGCTATTGATGTAGTAGATAGTTCTCGGTTGAAGATATTACAGTAGTAAATAGTTCTCGGTTGAAGATATTACAGTAGTAGATAGTTCTCGGCTACAGATATTTATAGTCTACTATATTAAGTTCTAACGTCTATTTAAAGCAAAGTTTGGTGATAGACAAAAAAATAATAAAATAGTGATTTTAGGACTATGATGGCTGATTAAACCGAATGGCCATTGGCAAGTGATCTTTAGAACAGCGGGTATAAAGAAAGGGGAGAGTCTTACACAGTATTGGATTAGAAAAGTGTGCTAAATCAAATTTTGGCTATGTTTGATTAGAAATTTTTGCTATGGTTTAATTATTAAATAAAATTTTTGGTAAAATCCTAGAATAGTCCATCCTTTGGCAACTTTTTGAAATCTCGCCAAGTTGGCGATTATTACTTGAATCTAAGTTGTTTTTTTTATTATTAAAAAACAATTTAAATTATTACAAAATTCATTAAAATATATTTAATAAAAAAAATAACTTGCAATAAGGTTGCAACATATACACCGAGACATCTTCCAGAAATCAAGTTTTGCGAGATTTCAAAAAATCGCCACGAGGAGGCTATTTAACAGTCACCAATTTTTTTTTTATAAAATTTATTATGCTTTAACTTAAATTATTCATCTGACAACACAATCAATAATCAACCGCTTGGACATAATGAAGCCGCTCGTCACAACTGTCACATATTACCAAGCATATACATCATTTTCAGGTTTTATCATATGTTATTCAAAGAACTATGTTACAACAATTTATAACAAATGTCACTTTTATATTAGCTTCCTACGTATATTCCTATGTATTTATATTAGCTTCCTATGTATGAAAAAAAAATACGTGTCTAATCAAAATTCTGATTTCTTCAATATGTTGTTGACTATTGAAGTGCAGAGTATATTAAAATGCACAATATATCACGAAACGAATATATCGTTTACTACATACAAACCATTTTAGAAAATGTATGGTAAATGTGCTGATAGTTGACAGCTTAAAGAGAATCATGTAAAATCAGTATTTTGAAACATAAAATTTTAATTCTGTATCGCATATCCTTTTTCGTAAAAAGAGTTTCATAAAAATAACCGATCTTTAATGGCGTTCGCAATTATATGAAAAATAAATTAATTAAATAAGTAACATAAGTTATTTATTTCTAAACAGCATAATAATGTTTACATTTTTTATGAACTGATTAAAAATGAAATTATAAATGTTTTTATAATATTCAGTCATTCATATATATATATATATATATATATATATATATATATATATATATATATATATATATATATATATATATATATATATATATATATATATATATATATATATATATATATATATATATATATATATATATATATATAATCAAAATTCTGAATTCTCAATATGGTGTTAATAATTGTAAACTAGAATGTATTAAAATCCACAACATAAAACGAAACAAATATTGCCTTTACAATACTACTTTCAACCAAGTTCAATTTAGAAAATGTATGATAACTGTGATGACAGTTTACAGCTTAAAAAATATCGTGTAAAATCGATATTTTAAAACATAAAATTGAAATTCCAACGCATATCATTTTTCGTAAAGAAAGCTTCATAAAAATAACCAATAATGGCGTTCCCAATTAAATGAATAACATAAATTACATACTTACCAAATTTACGAACTAATTATTCTTTTAAGAAAAGTAAAATATTCGATATATTTAAATAGCAGATAATTTAAAATTTTAACAAAAAAGTCTCTTTTAATGAGTAATCCATTGTAATTAAAAAGGCAATATATTTTAATTATACCCCATCTGGGAGTAAACCAAAATTTGCTACATCGGCAAAGGATTGAAAAGAGTCTAGATGTTGTTAGAAAAATCCGTTACTTTAGAAGAAAGAATTGAAAGGGTGGAAATACGATGGCAATTATAGAAATGTGTTCTGGTCATTAGAAGGATGAAGAGACTAATGCTCAACGTTCTGTTCGCTTTTAAAAGGCCACGAGGAAAAAAATCAGACTCTCAGAAAGCTATCTTAAAATGTAGAGAGAAGTAGTTAATTAAATGCTATCGTCTAGTCCATTCAATTGAAAGATGGAAAACTTTAGTGCACTTACACATTGGTCAAAGAAATTAGTAGTTTCCCATTTCAAGTGATTAATTGAGTTGGAAAGAATTTATGCGAAATGGCATACTGAAAAAAAAAATTCTTCGAAACTCAATGTATGCTATAATTAATTTAAAAATTGTACGGTATAAATATTGGGGATATTTCACTAATTTAATTATAAAATATACATTAATTTAATTTTTCAGCTTTAATTATTTTTAGAAACTTAGAGTTTAATAAAAACATAAGAAAATGTACATCCGATAAATAATTTTTTTAAGTGTCACATATGTTTTTAATTGAATTCCTACCTTTTTTTATCATTCTGAATTTTATCGTAGCAAATTAAAAAAGGTAAAAATAATAATTCATTTAGAAAAATAGTTTAAAATACCTTCATTTTCTTATTCCTCAAGAAAAAAAGAATTGAAGAATGTTCCTTAAAAATAATGGGCAGCTAGTATGTCACTTACATGCATTTATTTTTTTTTGAAGAACCCATAGGCATTTTCCCAATTAACAACTGCATTTTCGGAAGAATTTATAAATTTCCCTCATAAATTTCAGTAGGTTTGAAGACTAAATTATATTTCTACAAGTAACAACTTATTGTGAAATCTGAGTTATGAAGAAGAACCAATAAAAGCTATTGTGCTGTGGAGTCTGTCCTAGCACCTGCGTAGTCAAAATAACCAGTAAATTTAAGAGATAAAATAATTCAAACAAATAACTCACTATAATCAATTTCAAAGTGAGTGCATTTCTGAAATAAGACAAATTCTTTGAAACAAAACATCGAACATTTATTGGCTACTACAACACTGAGTTTTTGCAGAACAAATTGCAGGTAAAATTAGTAATTGTAGGTAAATTGTAGGTACGAAATAAACTATTACTGGTACTAGTTTCAGAAAATTCATTTGGCCAGAATCTAAATTTCTTCAGAGGTAAAATGTCTTAAAGTTAAACTCAGAGTAGTAATTGTTTATATTTTCTTATCTAAGTACTCAAAATTTAAAAAAAAAAAACAGACCAGCCTCAGTAGATATTAATTCAGTTTAGATCATACTGAATCAAACACCAGTTTTCCATTTTTTCGGTACATCAACCAGTTGTCCTGAATGCAGAGCCAGGGAACCAGAAAAGAGAACTAAATAAAGCAGAGCACCCGAAGGGATGAGAACCTTGACTAAATATTCGGTAAAGCCCTCAGGATGGAATTAAAAATAACTCCAGCCACATATAGCAGATTGATCAGAGCCTGTTGACAAACAACTGCGCTAACTAGATACTCGTACCCACTATCAAAACTCTAATATGAAAATAACAGCCCAACAAAACAAAACCATAGAGAGAAACAACCATAGAGTTATATACTTGGTATATTCCGGTTCGGCCTTATTTTATTAGATTTATCATTATATAAGCTAGATCAACTAACCTAAAGATAAGTTACTAAACATTATGTATCAATTAGCATGTGGTATTCAGCATTTATCACAA
>OX421975.1:44498692-44526192 GCA_949128135.1 Parasteatoda lunata | reverse complement strand
TCTTCTAACTCTGAATTTTAAAAAAATGTTTCTAGCAACTCCATCGTTTGTTGTTTTATTATGCATCTCTTAGACACGTGATAAAAGCAAGAAAATTTGTAAATAAGACACGAGAAGGACGCTTTTTTCTTTAACTCACTCGGTAACAACAAATTTAACAGAAAAATAAAACAAATAACAAGAAGCAGAAAGTTAGAAATATCAATAATCTGAGTCTATTAATTTAACCAATATCTGGAATACTATTGTTGAGAACATATTGAGAAACTCTATTGATAATAAATTTTATCTTCATTATAGTCGAATAACACGAAATGTATAACAGTCTTTGAAAAACAATTTATTTCAACAGTTAAAATTTCAACAGAAGATAAAAGCATATGAAAGAATGTATTAATATGATAGAGTGCATATCTTGCCTTTCTTACTCAGTTTTCTGTCACTAGCCTTTTATTATAAGCCTCATGGATATATATTCAGAAGAATTTAAATTTAAACACAATCGTCTCCTTTTTTCCATCCAGACATCATGATTTACCTTGAATATGGTAATGATAATTAATTGAAATAAACATAGCATATCTCAATGAATCACGCAAAATTTCATAATTAGAACCCTTGAAATGTCAATGTGCCAAAAAAGGAACATTTGGTTTTAAATTAATATTTTGACTTTGAAATTTTAAAATAAAATTTTAATTTGAATCCTAACAAAAGGGTTTCTTCATTCCTACAAAAGTTTCTCAATATTGCAGCAGTATTCTAAAAAATTAGATCTTTTAAGAAATTATATTCAAACGGAATATAAATTTATGAATTATATAAAATTTTTCTTCATAAAAAAATCACATTTTTATGGAAACGGAACCAAACTAAATGCAAAAAATACTTTATAATGTAAATTTTAAATGCATTCTTCTTTTAAATTTAAATTCATAGTCCGTGCTCTAGTTTTGTAATATTGGCATGGAAACGGTAAAAAAGTGAGAATATTTTTTCAATTATGTTATTGTGTGCCATCGATGCCATCATTTCAAAAACAGCTTTCTCTTCCTGTTTCATTCTCATCATAGTCAATCGATTCTCTTGCATGTGCCGACACACGGACGAATTTGTTTACGCAAAATATCCTCAGTGGTAGACATACAATTGGCAAAAGTTTTAATGTTGTTAGTCTAACTTTCTCTCTGTAAAATGCAAATTCTCAAAAAATATTTTTTGTTTTGCTTGTTGTTGTTATAATGATGAAGATTTTTCTTCTCTTTTTCAAATGCAAAAACAAAGAAGATGATTATTTGCTCGAAGCTAAAAATTCATTGCGATTTTTTTTTTCAGAGCGGGATATTGATTAAAAACTTAACATTCTTAGAATGTATTTAATATGTTTGTGGACATATAATTATAACAAAATAACAGTAAAATCGTGTCTAGTCAATGTTTATGAATAGTAGTAAGGAATCGAATACTTACATTAAATCTCTTACAGTATTTAGAAAGAGTGATTCATTAATTTAATGATACACATACCCAAATAATAATTTAAGACCATATTTAATAAGTCATATCAACCCTTACAATATTTATAATACGCTAAATAATATTATTTGCATTTTGAATATATATTAGAAATATATATTACTACAATAAATGTGATCTATTCACAATTTAAAATGTGTCATAAAAACTACCATCTACTGTCAACATTTATTGTGCGTTAAAGACTTCATGATCATGGTTTCTTTTCAGAGAAACCAGGACTCGACAGCATGTGAAGGCATGAAGTCCCCTGGAAGTCTGATAGATGGGGATTGGTTAAAGCTCCAAAACGATAGTAGTCGTTATATAAAATAGAGAGAACCTAGACCACGTTATTATTCATCAAGAAATCAACGTCTGTGCGTAGAGTGATATCTCTTTGGGTAGACGAACAAACATCCATGTTTTTCCATGTAGATCCGTGAATGCTCACATTTTTTATGTTTTTGTAAGCCCTCATGCGGGAGTAATAAATATTTCCTTTGTTCTACAGGACGATGACGCTACACCGCACAAGGACCATGTTCGATTATTTTCAACAAAATTAATTGAGTGCATGAAGTGGCTAAGGCCGGACTTGAAAACTATCGAACAAGTTTAGATTGCTTCAGAAAGATGTCCGGCTGCTCTTAATCCTCCTTCTCAGGTCCTTGCTATGCTTACAACTCCTTTAAAAAAAAGGGGGAACTTTTCCAATTCCAAACGGTCGCATCTAATTCGTTCATTGCATATATATGCTACTTTCTACAGCATGAGTATTGGATAATTGCCGGTGACGTCACGCGTGGATCAGCCAATCTACGTTACGACACATGCGTGACGTCCCTTTCAATTATACAAATAAATCTGATTCGAAAATTAATTTGACATGATACAATACCCAAGCCATGACGCTGAGACATAAACGCGTCATGCACAACCACGTTTACACCAATTATACAAATTTAGTACGATTTGTTGCAAGCATCTAATTGCCTGATAATTATCTTTCTTTTTACTTTATCCATTAGTATGAGCACTAAAATGTTCAGTAAAATGCTTATGAAAGTTTTTAAGCCTTCGTCATTTATGATTTTTCGTCAGTTTATGAAAATCAGTGTATAAATAAATTATACTTATTTTGTCTTTACAGAAATAAAATTATTAAACTTATATAAACAAAAAATAAACTTATACAAACAAAAAATTTAAAATCAGCAAATTACTTAAAAAAAAGTTCTCCTAAAAACGACCGAATGTGCAATCTCTTTATAAAATTTGTACAATTTACGGATACAAATTATCCGTAAGAGGATAACAAATTATCCAATTACGGATACAGTTATCAGTAAATTCTGTTAAAACAGGCTACTACATCGAGCATAGTTTAAATGTGTATTTGTTCTCATTACTTGATTACTGATGCAGATTAACCACCATTAATGACTGTATTAAATCTAACTAAACTAGTAGATATGACATCTATGCTAATATAGAATTATTCATTGAGTCCAGTGATGTGGGGCACATGTCGCTGCATGTTGAATTTCTGCTCAACCAAGTTCCCAAACTTTGCTGTCTTCGATAATGGGAAACTGAGATTTTACCATCAACACAGCCATTATCCTTCTGCACAGTAGCATACCGTTAAACAGATTACGATTATTATCCGAAGCATTGATCGTACTATTTGAATTTCGAATCAGCAATCATGCCTTAGGATTGCCGTGTTTACAATGTTCGATTTAAATGTTCTTTGACACGGATACTTAGAATCCCAAATTTAAATAGGGTAACTAAGTTAAATATTAGTTACCAACTATTTGTATCTTGAGATTCATTTATTAAAGAAAAACTTATGGAAGGAAAACTTATTTGTATGAATTATGGAAAAGTTTATAATTTATGTTAAAGTTTTGGATTACCACAAGAGGGCTTCATACCGTCTAAATTTCGATTTTACTTTTCCAAATACATAATAATCAAACCGTTCGTAATGTAAGCATATTTTTACACTGTGGGTCGTAGCTGAGTAATTATACAGTTGATATCATTTGAATTTTAAGCACTGTATTTAAACACTATCTACTTCTACTTTTAAAAATACATAAAAATTTTACGAGTAAAAAAAAAAAAGAATTTACAATTTATTAAAGGAATCATGGAAGAAATTATTATATACCTTAATATGATTCATCAGTTTGGATACATATATATATATATAATATTTGGAGCAGATATATTATGTATACATTTCAATTTTAAATTTTCATAAACATAGTCAAAAACTATCTGTCTTATTTTATAATACACTAATGCGTGTATTGTTAAAGAACCTCTAAAATTTATACTGAAATTTATACCAAGAACTGTATACTGAAGTAATATTAAATTATCAATCACACAGTAAACAATTCATGATCAAATTATGGTAAAAAGTACCGGCACTAAGGGTATCATTCTTTTTTACCGTAAAATCAATTTTTTTCCAATCCATGTATTGAAATCTTTACAGTATTGTTTACTGTAAATCACTAAATCACGGCGATTAAATTAATACTATCGTAGATATATTGTTATGAAATTTTATGGTAAAAGGAATTTTACGGATGATGCACTCAAAGTGACAATATATATATATTTTTTTATCTTGATTCCATCCGGTGTTCGTTTACATTGAATAAGCATGAAAAACTAAACATCTAAAAAAACATCAGCTAAATAACAAATAATAACTAGTAAAAAAAAAAATGACATTGCATTCAAACATAAATTATTTTCATTTAGATATGCTGTAATATTGTTGACTGAATTAATTCAATTAGGACGTAATTCAATTTAACTAATTTCTATTATTTTTATAAAATAAAAACCGTTACCAAAAAAAAATATACCGAATCTCGCACTATTATGATATTCTGTAATTATCGTTATGTACCTCCTAAGGTATGTACTGCATTTACCTCCAGGGAACGAGTCTCATGATGTAGTTTTAATATTTTGTAACACTGTGAGACTTAACTAAGAAATTGTACAATTTATTCTCCTTCAAGTTTGCAGCAATCCGCGCAAAATCTTATCTACATCTCTACTTTCACAAATACATACGAGATTGATCAAAAAGTGCGATAACTTATGAACAATTCAGAGAACATTTGCTGTTATACTGAAATAATGAGATCTCTGGAGATAAAAGACCATCATGTCTAAAGGTTGCTTTGTCTTATATCGAAAATTTTTCAGGATAACAATTTAACAATTTATAAAATCTTCTCTCCAAAATATTCCCATAAATCATGAAAGATTTAATAAACGTTAAGAAAATATATATTTCTTTTGTGTATAAGTTTTGATTTAAAGCTATTTTTATAGAATAAAATATAAAAGTAACAATATATTTTTTTTCTAATATAACAATCTGAAATCCGATGCATTGTTTTATATCAAACAAATTAAAAATTGATATTTTACAATCGAATGTTTAAATAATAAAATGTATTTTTTTTCTTTATAGGTGTCTGGAGAATCAAAGAAAAATTCAAGTGAGCATGAATAATTTGGAAATTTATGAAGATATATCATTGAACAAACTTACAACAATGAAAACTGCACATTATACTGTTCAAATGACAAAAACGTTTTAGTTTTCAGCCCGTTACAGACCAATTAAACTATCGCAACGTTATTTTTTGTGACTCATTTACATCAAAAACGAAATTTCTTTTGAAGAATCTACAGTTTTTCTCTACGTATAGATATTATTATCACTTTTACAAATGACAATTAAAAACGCACAGATTTAGACTGTAACTGAATTATTATTCTGATTTAACAAGTGGAAATGATGTCTTCAAAATCATCTCCTCCATGTTTCATACTTATTTTACTTCTCATAATCAGGAGACTAACAGGTAAGATACGTTTTATTATTAGTTAGAATAATATGATACACAATTTAGTATTTTTTGGTAAAATTTTGCCGAAATATTCAGGTTTAAATTATCTCTAATTTAAACCTGAGAATCAAAGAAAAATTCAAGTGAGCATGAATAATTTGGAAATTTATGAAGATATATCATTGAACAAACTTACAACAATGAAAACTGCACATTATACTGTTCAAATGACAAAAACGTTTTAGTTTTCAGCCCGTTACAGACCAATTAAACTATCGCAACGTTATTTTTTGTGACTCATTTACATCAAAAACGAAATTTCTTTTGAAGAATCTACAGTTTTTCTCTACGTATAGATATTATTATCACTTTTACAAATGACAATTAAAAACGCACAGATTTAGACTGTAACTGAATTATTATTCTGATTTAACAAGTGGAAATGATGTCTTCAAAATCATCTCCTCCATGTTTCATACTTATTTTACTTCTCATAATCAGGAGACTAACAGGTAAGATACGTTTTATTATTAGTTAGAATAATATGATACACAATTTAGTATTTTTTGGTAAAATTTTGCCGAAATATTCAGGTTTAAATTATCTCTAATTTAAACCTGAGAATCAAAGAAAAATTCAAGTGAGCATGAATAATTTGGAAATTTATGAAGATATATCATTGAACAAACTTACAACAATGAAAACTGCACATTATACTGTTCAAATGACAAAAACGTTTTAGTTTTCAGCCCGTTACAGACCAATTAAACTATCGCAACGTTATTTTTTGTGACTCATTTACATCAAAAACGAAATTTCTTTTGAAGAATCTACAGTTTTTCTCTACGTATAGATATTATTATCACTTTTACAAATGACAATTAAAAACGCACAGATTTAGACTGTAACTGAATTATTATTCTGATTTAACAAGTGGAAATGATGTCTTCAAAATCATCTCCTCCATGTTTCATACTTATTTTACTTCTCATAATCAGGAGACTAACAGGTAAGATACGTTTTATTATTAGTTAGAATAATATGATACACAATTTAGTATTTTTTGGTAAAATTTTGCCGAAATATTCAGGTTTAAATTATCTCTAACTTTGTCTTCAAGGTGATTTTACATAGAGGAGATTACGACTTAAATAAAATAAAGCTTTCACGAAAGAATTATGCATGCACTAAGCACGGTAAACCAACAGCCGTATAGCTAGAAGCTTTCCCTTTTGAATATGTGCCCTCTGTTTCTATAAACAATGCGATCTGGCAGTGGCTTTTGTTTGTACAAAAGCCATTTTTCTTTTTTCCGGATTAAGGAGTAACGAATCGTCATGAAATTTCGTATGAAAACTGGAAACTCTGCCCCTGAAACTTATCTTTAATTACGAAAAGTGTATGGCAATAAATGTTTATCGCATGCGCAAAAGTTTGAGCATTTAACTTAAGCGTTTAAATGTCCGAGAAGACCTTAAGATAACTCACACCCAGTTTACGTTTTTATGCCGTAAACAGAAGAAAATATCGAGATCTGATTACCGCTTAAGCGTTTATGAAACTGTAGAAACTGACAAATAATGCGTAAGGCAAATTTTAAGCAACATTTTTGGCATAAATTAGTGCTAACCAACTATTTTAGATGCTGGTAACTAGAGCTATTCTATCTAACCAACGTGCCAGCTCATTTTACAGTGCCTCTCCAGACGTTTCTAGTCAGGTAGAACATCCCAGTGTTAGACCATCCGTCTTATTTATTTGATCATGAAACCATGCGATTTTTATCTATACTCCAAAATTTTACCTGTATTAAAAAGAAGATTTTAGTTCATTGAATCTGTGAAAGAAAAAGCAGCACAAGCCATAAAGGATCTTACAAAACAAAACAAAAGCTGCACTGGTTCTAACAATGAGGTTTCTGCATGCAGATTTGTAAAGGTGGAGAGGAATTTACCTTTATAAAAGAGTTAACTAGAGGTTTACAAGGGTTACCGTTATATAAGAGTTACCTTGAGGTTTACAAGGGTTACCTTTATATAAGAGTTACGTTGAGGTTTACAAGGGTTACCTTTATATAAGAGTTACCTTGAGGTTTACAAGGGTTACCTTTATATAAGAGTCACCTTGAGGTTTACAAGGGTTACCTTTATATAAGAGTCACCTTGAGGTTTACAAGGGTTACCTTTATATAAGAGTTACCTTGAGGTTTACAAGGGTTACCTTGATATAAGAGTTACCTTGAGGTTTACAAGGGTTACCTTTATATAAGATTTACCTTGAGGTTTACAAGGGTTACCTTTATATAAGAGTTACCTTGACGTTTACAAGAGTTTCCTTTATATAAGAGTTACCTTGAGGTTTACAAGAGTTACCTTTATATAAGAGTTACCTTAAAGTTTTACTAAAATTACATGAAAAGTATAAACGTACTATTACAAAAAAAAAGTATAAATTCAGAGCAAAACGTTTTATAGAAATAGTCTCGCAGCAGTTACAAATCACATTAGAAAGTAGCAGGTTTTACCATGACTAAGAATAGATTCTTTATGCATTCGCATTTAATACTCAAATATTTAGGACATTGATGCATATTCAAAAAATATTTTGATAACTATTTTAATTAATTTCATGCTTCACTTATTGAACCAAACTATAGAACTCAAGTTAAGACTTTTTTTTTCGTTTATACTCTTCAGCAAGGGATAATATAAAGATTATAGCCATTCATTGGTACCAGCATTTTTTGCATAATTTATTGAATTATCTTTCACGTCGGGTAGAAATTTACACACAAATTTTTGCTCGTTACCATTTAAAAAAGTAGGGATTTGGAGCTTTAAAAATCACTGTTTTAAATGATACTTTTGCTTATTTAGAAACTTGTTTATTAAAATAGTTTTTTTTTTTCAGAATAAAATACAGATATTAAACTTGGTTTTGATAATGTTTATGTTATGCAAAAAACACCTTTTTTTTAATCAAAATCTGTAATTATATAGCCAAATAACTCATTTTAAAATTTTAAGAATTAATTAGGACAATATTTCCCTTCATTCTTACTTATCTGCTAAAGTAAACATATCGTTTACGTTTATTTTTATTTTTCTATTTATGTGTTCATTCCTTTTTTATAAAGAAAAAAAAAAAAAAAAAAAAAAAAAAACATTTTTGTATACTTTGCCACTTCTTTGCGAATCATTTTTGAAGACAAAAATCTAAAAATTCCTCTTCAAACTTATTCTCATGTTTCTCTTTCACTTTGTGTTTGAATTTACTTTGCATTTGCTTAGCTTTAGGGCCTTACCATACAGCAATATGTAAATATTTTTGAAACCTACATAGAACTTTTGTAGCTGCCAAATTGTTCAATACAATAACGTAAAAAGAAAATGTTGAAGGTTACAGTTCGATAGAGAACACGACTGAAAGGATTCTTGCCGTTCTTTTTATTACTGTTCCTGTTCTTGTTCTCCTTTCTAAAAAAGCAAAATTTACGTATTGAAGTATGTTTTGACGTTTATCCCAATTTTAATATTCCATTCGTCCAAAAAATTTTTGGTATATTAAATTATTCTATAAAGAAAAAAAATACAAAAAATGACATAAACAAATGTCAACAATTCCTTTCTATAAAATAAAGTTTTTGAACATCAAAAAATAACAAATCTTTTTATGTTATTCTTAATTCAGTATTCAAAGTGAAACACGCTTTCATATTAATATTTTACATCCAGAATATTAATGCTAATTTTATATTAAATATGTAATAATTTAATCTTAGTTTTTAGTTAGTTAATCTAAGTTGTTTTTTTCCTTAAAGAAATATTAAATTCCGTGAGGAACTTCTCACATAATTCTCAAGCCTATTATAATTGTTATATTATCCTTTGCAAGAAACGTGATAGGGATTGCTTGTAAGAGTTTCCCTATTCAAATTCCTAACATTTAAGATGAAGCATAGTAATATTAGTGTGATTTGGATTCTTACTATGAATACAAAACAAAACATGTTTGTCTTTTCAACGCATGCTTGTTAATTATTAAAATATATCTAACCATAATTCAGCATTTGAGAAGAGTTTCTGCTGTAACCGTCATAACAAAACATCACTGCCCACACAAATTTGGAAAATTTCAATTAGTTCATATGGAATTTCGCATTCTTTTATATTTTAGTTGCCTTGAATTATCACCCCCTTCTTTACATGTGGTGTTTATTATGGTTCATTGTAGACCTCCCCAAAACTTCAGCTGTCAAGATAAAGATAATTGCTTTCAGGTGCGTCCCATTGTCTCCCCTAAAATGAGCTTGGCTTAATATTCTCTTGGCATGATATAGCTATTTTCTCTTGATGCTTTTCCGATGAAGAGGTTACTATTTTGCCTGGTATGAAAAAGGATTTTTTCTCTCCGCAAGAGTGAGATCGAAGTCTTAGCCATCAGAGGGAAAAGTCTTAGCTACCAGAGGGAAAATTTTATAAGAATGAAAGACGCGAAATAGCTTTACCTTGACTAACCACCATTTCATGAATAGCTTAGCTTGTCTAGCGAATTGAAATGGATTTATGTAGTGTTTCTGCAATTTTAAATAAACTATAGAATTAAATAAAATTTCCATTATCAGAACATTTTTTCTGCACATTAGAAGCCGTTGTTAACAGTCACATTAAAGATATATTTGTAATCTTTAAGAATTGTTTTAATCGTAGCTCAAATCTAATTTTTCATTGAGTACAATTATTACGCCCATTAAATTTAACGAAATCGATCATAATGTTATTATTTTTATTTTTAATAATTTTAAACTATATAATTTATAATCTGTATCAATAAGGTTTGAAAATGCAATATATATAAGAATTGAACATAAGACGGTAATTGCACCGTAAAAACATAATTAGAAATTAAAAAAAATTTTCAGGAGTTTGTGTGATTATGATTGTAACTATTTCTATGTATTTTTCTATTCTTAGCTTTTCTTGAGAAATTCATAAAAATGTCAAAATCGGAAAGTGTTTCTCCCATTATTGTAGGGCAGTGTGTATTATTGTTACACAATAGTTGCATTCTCTGGTACATAATTACTCGCACAAACATGTGGAAGTAGAGCGTCTATCAATAATATAAATCATTCTTATCTCTAAGAATATTTCAAAGTCACATTAAATTAATTTTGATCGGCTATAATCAAATGATCACTGACAAAGTATCCATCATAATGGCTTAAAAGACCTAAAAAATTAATAGTTCCTGATTGGTTTTTTCTTTCTTTTTTAATTAAAGTTTTATCTATTCAGAGATTATCTATTCAGAGATACATATACCGTCGATTTCGTTCAAATTTTGTAATATGCCACTTAAAATTAAGTTTCAAATAATGTAAAAATGTGAATACCTTACAAATTCGATCGTTGTCCAGAATAAGCTATTTGGGCCATATTTTCCAGACTGCGATCGTCCCTCGTATTTTGATAGTCAAAAAACCAAGTTTGAGAAAAAAAAATCTGTTTCTTCAGAGAATAGAACCTTTTTCCGTAAGATTGTGTAACACAATTAATCGTTACCATATTTGATGTTTATGAATCAATATGATTGGTCTTTAAAAACCGGGAAAAACCAATCTTTAAAATTAAAGTTCTACAGAGGGACTTCATTTATATTATACGCCTTAAACGTGTAAGAACATTATCCTCAAAGGAACTACGAGAACTGAACGAACAAAATATTTTAAAGCTAGCTTCTTGAATTGCAGATGATACTAATTTTTTATAAAATTATTTTTAAAATCTTTGAATAATTTTTGTCTAGTTAAATTTCTTTACTTTTTACTGATTTATCCCTTTTCAAAAGAGAATAAGAGGTGTAATAAGAAAGCTTTTCTCCCTAAAAATCCCTTGCGCCACCGAAAAATTCCATCTCCCTCTAAAGTAAGAATTAAACAACTATGTCACTCAAAATCGAGGTAAATCGGTTTTCCATTTGAGACCCTTTATCGTCTTTGGCGTCATAAAGATTTGGCGAGTAATGACCTCTGTGAGCAGGTGTCCTTTTTCAATAGAGATCCTCTGCCTACTCTATCAATCATTCAGGTAGGGGAGAAACTTTATGGAGAGACCTATAAGACACCGTTTATTATAATTTATCAATCCCTGAACCACTTGTCTACCTGAAATCTTACCGTATTTGATTCACCTAAGTTCATGTGTCATGCCAAGCGTAAAAGTGTCTCTATAAAAAAAATCGCCAACAGTTTAAAATTTACTAATTAAAAAAAACTATCAAAAATTTTAACTATTTATTTAATTTGTCTTTCACCTAACTACCCATTCCCATTTTTTTTTAAATAGAAAATTTACATAAGGGTTAAAAAGAATCAAACTATTTTAAAAATAAAATCATTTTTCCATTGTTCTCTTCTAAGCTAAAATTTCTTAAAGTTTTTCAATTATACATTTCATCAACTCTATTTCAATAGTAAGATAAGCACCCAATGTATATCTGGTGATGTAAAAGTAGCATAACGCAATTTATATAATTGATTTAATTAGCGAACCAAAAGTAAATCTGAAATTAAAGTTTTATCTGGCAATAGAAAAAAAAATCTTTTCATTACGTAATCACCCTTAAAGGCGTTCTTAAAACAAAATGACACAACCTATGACGTAAGTAGAGTACTGTGTTATGTAATATGACAAAATATCATCGTTTATTATTGCTCAAGGACAATTTGTTCGGAAAAAAATAGCGCATCGTCACATTATGAAATAGCTTCAGCACTCTAGCTGCTTATGCAAGAAAACTAGCCCAAGGGCTCTATTACTAGCTATATGTAAACAAATTCCGTAATCGAATGATGACCCAGTGACGTCAGAATTCCTTGAATGTCAGTAAGGAATATAACGAGATCTTGTTCCTATCCAGAATTGAATTCAGACAAGAAACAATTAGATTCTATTTTGGCAAGTTCAGAGCAAACTAATTCGATATCCAGTTGGAACATCGGAAATTATTATTTTTTGTTATTATTATTTTTCTAAATTCTAATGCTTCACTTTCTAAACACAAAAATAAAAAATTTACTTAAATTTTCCAAAATTTTTCACTTAATACTGAAACAAGAATATGATAAATAATTATTCTACTGTGCATTTTTTAAACTAAAATAAAATCTGTTTTCATTAACTGATCATTTGTTTTAATATATGTATTAAAATCTTAAATTAAATTAATAATTAAAATAAATATTTTACTTCCTTTTTATATTAATCTAATTTTTATACTTACTTTTGTTACTGATTTTATATTTTTTCTGATACCATATATTTTTATTGAATTTGATCACTCTTTCTGTCAATAAGCTCAAATATTTAGCGGATGCCATTCAGTTTAGTTTATTTTAAATATTAAACTAGCTGAATACCCGTTTCTCGTACTGGGGGATAATAAAAAGATCACAATCAAGAAATCATTACTGTATAACGATACTAAATGATGCACTAAAAAGAAAGACATATACCAAAACAATAAATAAAGCTAAAGGAATTTTCTTTTTTCTTCCCTTTCCCGGGGGCTTTACGGGATTAGATTAATCAAAACCCTTTTTTTAATAGTTGATCTCTTCAAAATAAATAATAACTGCATTCAATATCACTTGGGATACCTATGATTATATTTTCATGATTAGATTATATTTTCATGATGCTTTTTCTAGAGGCGAACTCACTATAGTCAAAATTAACTGCAATCAAGATTTTTTTTTCCAGCTGTTGTCCATTTCGGAGGGGCCTTGAAAGACATCTTAACCCCTTCCTTCTCGCTCCCGTGAAAATGAAGGGTTGAGATTTCGTTCGTTATTTCTCGCTCCCGTGAAATTGACTGGCTGGAAACTAATTCATTTTTTTTTTTTTGTTTTTTTTTTTTTGCCTGGAAAACATTTTATTTCTCATTTTACACACCAGATAGCAGTACCAGGATATTTTTAAGGTAATTATAGATAGTTAGTTTATTTTAAACCAGATGCCAGCACTAAAGTCAGCTAATCAGCACTAATCAAATGCGTGTATTTGTGATATGTTATTTGTAATCTTAGCCAAGTTACCTAGTTAGGCTCTTTGTGAATACACCTGGTTTGGGCTCAAGATAAAATTTATTTTTTAACCCCTTCCTTCTCGCTCCCGTGAAAATGACAGGTTGAGATTTCGTTCGTTATTTCTCGCTCCCGTGATATTGACAGGCTGGAAACTAATTCTTTATTTTTTATTTATTTATTTTTTTTTGGTGCCCGGAAAACATTTTATTTCTTATTTTACACACCAGTTAGCAGTACCAGGATATTTTTAAAACTTTCCTTGCTTGCTTGAAAACCAACATTAAGTCATAGTAACACTGAATGCTGGCTTTTCATAAAATTTAATTTTTTTAAAATTTCAAGCTAAAAACAAATCAAAAATTAAAAATGAATATATACATTGTTCATACACATAGTTTCATATAATTTTCAGGGATAAAAATAGACACTTTTATGACCGTTTTCTTGAAAATTAACCGAACATTAAGGGGTTAACAATATGTATATTAAAAATATACAGCATTGGTGCATTTTAAATAGGTACCAAACACAGTAATATAATACTTTGTCCCTGTACTAGTATATTTTTATCTATCCGAACTGGACCAATAATACTAGTAGTACCTATTAAAAAATTTTAATGAAATTACTGGCATCAAAAATGCAACTGCAATTTTTGACGCTTAAAGAAATTATTGGAATTTTTTCATCAATTTTGCTTTTTAGTCTATGGCTTATTTTTTATTTTATTTTTCATCTATTACAAAAATTAATTAAGCAAAATTAATGTCAGTAATGGAATAGCAATGTTTTACTTTCCTCCTTAACGGATAAGTACCATTGCTCCATTAATTTTGCTTTTTAGTTCATGGCTTATGTTTTTCATTTAATAGTATCTATTACAGAATTAATTAAGCAACATTGGTGTAAAAAACAGTATGGCGATTTTAAAGGGCATCTTTTAAACAAACTGGTACCGTTTCTCATTAATTTTGCTTTCCGGATTATAGCTTATATTTTATTCTAATTAATATCTATTACCCTTATTTTTTAAGCGACATTGGCGCAAATGATAGTATAGCGATTATTTTGGGTTTCCTTGTCTAAATTAATACGGTTCTTTTCTCCATTGATTTTGCTTTTTAGAAGATACGTTAATTTTTAATCCATTAGAATCGACCGTTGAAACTAATTAAGCAAAATTGACGATATCAATGACGATTTTTTTTATGTTTTTCCTAAACAAGTTAGAATTATTTTCCATATTTCTTTTCTTCTTTTTAGCACATTTTTGTTTCAATTCCTACTGTAAGTTCACACTCTTCCTATATCTTGTTCAAATTTTCAGCCGTTAATAAAATACTTTTTATTCTTCTCTCAAATTCAACTACATATTTCAAACTTTTAGTGAATAACATTTGATATTAATACAGGTTTTTAAAATAATTATTCATTGATCAAAAAAGGATGAGCGAAAAACGAAATGGAATTTTCTGATTGATTAAGTGTTAGTCATTGTTTTAAATTATAGTCAAATGTTAGTCAAATTTTAAATGTTAGTCATTGTTTACTTAGTATATACCTATATTGCTCAAAAGCAGTCAAAATGACTGCATTGCGAAAGAATAACTAATGCGTAAAGAAATTTGTTAAATAAATTTTTTATATTTTTTTTATTATTTGCAGTTATATAACAAGATGTTAGTAAATATTAACAATAAAAAAATTTACTTCACTTGAAAAGAAAATATTAATTTATGCATTCTTATTTGTACTTTTTTTGCAAATGAAAAAGCACTTAAAAAGCAGTCAAAATGACTTCCTTTAGACAACCTAGTGTTAAAAATAACATCAGTGATAATTTCTAACTTATAGCTATTGAACAAAAAAAATATTTTATTGCGAACATTTAAATATTAAATTATTTTGCATTCACTGTGTCAGATAAATTCAATAAAGAACATTACGCTGTAGCACGTGTGGTCCATGTCACCAAATTTATACTTTTATAGTTGTCTGATACCACACGCTTTTTTCTTGTTTTTCAATTCCTACTATTAGTTCACACTCTCTCCCTATATATAATTTTATATCTTGTTTAAATTTTCAACCGTTAATAAAACAATTTTCATTCCTCCATTCAAGTTAAAATAAATTTTTTTAAAACTTGTAGTGGATGTTAATACAATGTTTCAAATATCAATTCATAAATTAAATTTATTTCATTAATTTTAGTTTTATATGGGAGAAAATTTTTTAAATATTTTGTAAAAAATTACTGAAATAAAATTTTTCTATGCTGACCTACGTTGGAATTGACTTTATTTTTTTTATATTACTTGTTTCATTTCAATTATTTGATAAATTAGAATTGCATTTTTCAAACATCTCTCCCGAAAAGTATATTTGAAAATTTAAATTTTTTTTAGGATCGGGAGCAAAAGATCCCTATTTCTCCCGCTGTCAGAACGCTGCAGCTACCGTTTCAGGAGTTATAAGATTGAGACGCAAATCGAATCGCAAATTTTTCATTTTTATATACAGACAGCATTTATGCATTTAGTCATCATATTACCAATTTTTTCCCAAGTGAATTTGGTTTTTTAATATAATTATTTTGAAAATCCGAATTATATGTTATTTCTTTTTTATTTTAATCTTGCTCAAAAAGTTAATTTCGTTAAATTTTAAATATTTAATTTTATAATTTACTAAAATTTAAATATTTACTCAAATTTTAAAATAAGAAGAATTTCTTGTTAATAAAATTTATTGTTCAGAAAAGGAACTCTCATGTACGCCATTAATTCCGACATTACAGTGGGAAAAACTTTAGTACTCAGTTTCACTGATAACGAAACTTCTTATAAAAATCTCATGACCATATATTTTTGTTTTTAAAGTTTAAAGATAAAATTAAACCAGACCTCTCGAAACCTGTTTCGAAACTTCCCAGGTCAAACAACACTAAAAACCAAAGTAGTCGAATTCGCGAGAGACTTAGTTAAAGTATCACAAAAACAGATTGCTGTGCAAGTTCTGTACTCAATGAGACGTAGAAGTAAAGTGTTAACCATGATAATAGCGAAATCGTGAATATTCATCGCAATTTTGTACCAAGCCTAGGCAAATACCAGTTCAGAAGTACCGTTGTCTCCCTTACACAAAAATATGTAACAGAACCAGTTGAACCTCTTTCCTGTCTTCGCCTAAAGACAAAAGTTGAGGAAAATGGTTAGAGAGAAAGTTTCTGTATCGTCAATTTAGACTACAAACACTTAGACCACATACACTACATTAGACTACATACCGATGTTTCAGACGTTAAAACTTTCGATAAATTGTTTTTTTTTTTTTTAACCTTTATGTGAGAATTTCAAGACGAAGCTGGAGGTTTATGTCTCTACGAATTTTCCCGAGACTGAAGTGAAGAAGCGAATAATTAAAATGCTTGAATTATTCATAAAGAATGTACGAGTAGCAACAGGAGAGAGACAGGAATTGAATACCATGTCGCTGAAGAAACGCATATTTGGCATAATATACAAAAAAAAACTTCAATAACTAAATTTCCACGTTAAGCTTAATTTATCAAAACATTACTTATAACTTTAAGAAACGTGCATGCTTTTTTGTTCCATTAATTATAAATCCCCTTTAATAGCTCAAAGCAATCTGTTAAGTACTGCGTTAGCACAAGGTAAAAAATTCTGGTAAAATTATCGTACTGTGTTGTTGTGACATTTCTGGGAAAAGAATAATTCTGATTAATAAAACCTAACATGCGACATTTAAACCATTTATATGGTAACGGTTTCTTTTGATATATGTAACGGTTTTCCGGAATTTCTGGATCTATAAATTATATTTCTTATTATCGCATTTAGCAAGAATACAAAACTGAAAAGTAAATTTAAACAAATAAATGATTCTTTACGCCATGTTCTGAGGTATCATGATTAAATTACAAAACTTGTATCATATTTATCGTATTTTAACAATATTTCATTATAATTTTACTATAACCTTTAACAAAGAGTTTCGGTAAAAATTACCGAGCTCTTCCGTAGAAAAACACAATATAGAAAAAGAGAGCCATAACACGAGATATAACTAGAGAGAGCCATGTCACTAGTCAATTTTTGCCATTTTCTGGTAGCTTAGATCATATTTTTCCTCAGTGCAGTTTTGGGGGCTAACGAGTAGCAGCGAGCAAGAATTGGAGCCATCTAGTAAATCAAATGAGAAATTTTATTAGTCTTTTATTCTTTTATGTAAAATATTTTGTGAACTCTCGCATTCCCAGATAAACTTGTTAAGTTGATACAAAAAGAAAAACAAATGAATTTATGAAGAATTGCTCAAATTTATTTTTTATTGGTTAGTGTAAGGAATGTAACAAATATGTTTCCGTGTGTTTTCCATTATTTTGAAGATAAAACAAAATAAAGGCAGGGAGAAGTTTTATCAAGAATTGTCTTTAACATACCTTTTGTCGTAAAGTCTAAAAAGAAAGTCAGAGAACTGTTCGGAAGGAACATCTGTTTCAAGTATCTTCATGAATTTCAGATGACGTGAAACTACTTACAAATAGAGTAACATATTGTTCAAAGAGAAAGAAACTTCCCTGCTAGCGAAACACTTTTCATTAAATTATATCACTGCAAAAAAAAAAGAAAGAAAAGAATTTTAGAACGTAATATTATTCGAATAGCTTACTTTATACAGTTATAAAAATAATGCTGTTTTTATTTTGTTATGAGGAATTTCGAATATTTCCAGAAATATAGTGATAATTCAAATATGAAGTGATTAGTGGAAGTACAAAAATAGATTTTAAAAGAATTTGTGCAAATGCTTAAAAACAGATGTAAATATAGAAAACGCTGTAAGTTATTTGTACATAGATACCTCTTTCGCATTAAATATCACTTTTAATATGGCTTTTGACTAGGCAATTCATGGGCTGTCGTTATTGATATTATTATACAAAACTTATAATTTCACTTACAAAGTCATTCAGATAAAATTTTCATAATTTTTTTTTTTATCTCTATCACTACAACTACTATTTAATAAAGGTTTTATTATGATTATGCTCTTGTTTTCATCCTCAACTGTCATTTTTATTATCCTTTTTTCATCACCATCTTCAATTAGTTCATCTACACCGCCATCTTTCCATTGCAAGGAAACAAACCATCATCAATATACTAAGTTTTTGTAGTACACATGATATCTGTTGCATGAAACAGGACAGTGTTGTGGAAGATTACTTTACATATGCATTACCAAAGTACCCTTTAAATTTCAATGGAGATAAAACAATTTCACACAAATACCTGAAATAACCCATCTATAAACCCTGTTTAAAACTGTAAAAAAACTATTAACATTATTGGCGTCTATAATACTGAGAAATTAAAGATCAATTTGTGAAAATATATCACTTAACGGTATCAGTTATTATAAAAAACACATTTGGAGGGAACATAAATTTCTTCTTAAATATATATATATATATATATATATTTATTTATCACCAAAAATGGGCACTAGATGTGAGGAACGCATTGATTAAGTAATCGGCGATACCTTTTGTTGAAAATCAATAACAGATTGGTCAGAGCCTTCAGTTAACAAACGACTATAATGTTCGGTACTGGAATCCCTTATCATAACTCTTAGTACACGAAAATAAACAACAGCCTCACAATAGAGTATTGCTAGCAAATTGTTTGTTGAAAAATTATTTAGTAATTGATAAGGGATTTAGTAATTGATAAGAAATTCGAGTGCAAATAATAATAATAATTCCTAATTCAATTTGATAATTCAATTTAATAATAATTCATAATTGAAAAAAATAGACATTCTACCATGTTGCTTTCACAGTCGTCAAATTATATGTGATAAAATTAAGATTCATATCTAGAAAATAAGTGAACCCTTTTATTTCCAACGCCTATTAACACGATTGTAAAGAATTAAAAGTCGTATAAACTTATAAAAAATCAATGCTAAAATAATTAATTGGAAGTTATTTTGTATTCTCTGTCACTTTGTTCTGTTGCTACAAAAAAGACCAATGATTATTTAATCAATGCAAACAAAGTTTCATTTATAAAATATTTATAACAAAACTAATTAGAAGAAATAAAAATAATAACCTAATTTTAGATTTTTTTTTATGCAGGTCTGATATATATTAGGATGTCGTGGATTTAACAATAGCTCGCTGGACAAATTAATGGTTATAGCTTCGAGCGTAAAACAAGCCAATTTATCACTTTAGAGTTCTAGCATCTCTAAATGAAAACATTTTTTGCACCACATATCTCTATTACAAAGTCATTATCATTTATTAGGTTTTAGAGAGTATAAAATTTTGCTTAAAAGTAATAAAAAAAACACGTCTCTTATCTTTGTCTTTCTTGATATCAACTTCTCATTAAAGAGTCAATTATATTTTATTTTATAACCAGAACATAAAACTTCGAATTTTTAGTAGTTTGTTTACTTTTAAGATACGGATGACGTTGTTCCATTACTAAGCATTTTTAAGGAACCTTTTCAAAGAATATTTTTTTTAAAAAGAATTTGTTGGGAGTTCTCGAGGAGTTTTATCTTTCTAGTTTTAATGACCTAGTTCAAGTTCTCCTTCTATGTCTTATATTATGCAATTTGCAAAATTTTAACATATTTCACATTTTGCGACCATTTGAAAATTTTGTCACTTATTAAAATAAACACATTAAAAAGTAATAAGTCGTATTTTAGCTGTGCTTTAGTGTAAGGGTGGAATGCTGTTAGAGAAAATAAATTTAAAAAAAAGATAGAATAAATTCAAATTTTAAAATATGAAAAAAATATTGTAAATTTTGATTAATTATTTTAAATCGATATAAATTTTTATAAATTTAAATAAAAGAAAATAAATTTCTTAAAAATGAATTTTTAAACTTTTATTCAAAAATGGTTCTGAAATTTAGAAAAATATGTATGTAAATTAAATTAAAAACACCATAAAAATGGAAACAGAAGTAAAACTTTTTATCGACGTGAAGAAGTACGACTTGGGTATGCCACAAATTCCCCAAAAAATTTACCCTCTGGTATGTATATAAGATATGCATGCCCACTTGCATGTTGAGACATCAGTAGCAACAAGTAGTTAACAAGTTAAGCATGAACTGAGTCAAATTAGTGAAAAACTTGTTAATATTTCAAACAAATTATATTCATAGAAGAATATTGACTATACAACTTAATTAGTTGTTACACAAGGGCACAAGTAAAATTTCAATTTAGCGATGTTTTTAAAAGAATATCCAAATTCAAGGAGTGCACTCATTTACACAACTGGTAGTTAGACCGATTTAAAAATATAGGCTGGATTTAATTACCACATGACGGTTTCAATATTGCAGTACGTGTTATATGGGAAGTTAAGGCGATATTATCTATCTTCAAAAAATTAAATATTTGAGATCTAAAATAATTAAAAACTTCCTATTAAGATTAAATGATAAACTAGCAAAAATAACATTATAAAATTGCAAAACAAGAGAAACAAGAGGAAAAAAAGTATTTATCCTCGCAATGATTATCCTTTCGGTATCCTTACAGCATAAAACGTACACTAGCTGTAAGAAAAGAAAAATTGTACTGCAGATTCCTTTTAAAAGTTTTAATTTAGTTTTTAAGACGGTTAACTTCATCTGGTCGGTGAGTTATAGGTAATTTTAATTTTTAATGAAATTAGAATGTCAATTACAACAGAAAAATTAACTGATATCCTTCCAATGCAATTGTATTTTTTGCATATATAATTTCTAGCATGCGTGTCACCCACGTGATTTCTCGAATATATTGCTGTGCAGTACATACATGCATGTACACTTGAAGGCTAAAGACTGAGAACACTGAAAAGCAAGTAAGGAATCTGTAATGTGTGCGTAATGTGAACTCAGCAATAAAATTAGAGAGCAAATGTGTGCAAAATGAACAGAAAATGTGTTTAATTTTATCAGTATCGATTCTAGAAAAAAAATATGTTACTTCTGAATATTTTCAGGATATTTCAGTTCAGGAATCTTCCCACTAAAAATCAGTAAACTTCTTGAAATGAACCTGGAACCTTGGAATTAAAAATTCATCCTAAATAAAGCCAGTTATGTCTTTGGGATAAATAAGCAATTTTGGCTGAGTTATGTTTTTTCATGGCACTTCTAAACGTGGAACATAGCTTAGTTAGTTAATAGTACAATTTAGCGTAAGAGATATAGCACTATAAAGTCAGTCGTAAGGTGAATCAGACGGTGGCGTGTAGAACTGTAGCGCAATTCATATATACTAAATTTCGTGAGTGAGTTGAGTTGAGTTGCTCATTAGTGCAAGTTCACCTATCGATGATTTAGTGGCACAACATCTCTTAATGGATTTAAGAAACAGAGGAAAGGCATTCTTGCTAATTTTTTTTATTTTTCAGAGAATAGTTTTCCCATGTGGTGAAGAAACGATCACCAAAGTTAAATTGCAAACTCAAATATTTTATTATTTTTTCTATAGAAAATAAATATTTTATAATTCAATAAAATTATGATATGGTTGTTAGAGCCTTTTTAAATCAAATTTATAAATTTCAGAACTAAATAAAAACACACAAGAAAATACACAGTAAAAAAAACTATTAACTTCGGAATTTATCGCATTTTTCGCAATAAAAAAAAAATGAAATCACAGAAATTATTTAAAAACGCAGTAAAACCCCTTAAACAATGTGCGGTGTTATGGAATTTTCTAAAATTCTGTAACCACAGTTAGCAACCACAATTATTGATGTTTTTTGTTTTATTAAAATAAATTTTATTGCAAGTGATATAATTTTATAATAAAACATTTTTTTGCTTTTGAAACTGTTGTATCTTTGAACTTTTATTTTAATCATTTTTCTTCCAATGCAACTGAATACTTATTCTAAACACCTTTTTCTTCAGCTTAACTTGATCAAAAGAAAAAATCAGAAAAAAATAAAGATCTGTAAAATATTTTTTTTCTCGTGCATAGAGTATAAAAGATGTAAATCATTTTATCTTAAAACTTTTGTTTTACTTACAGAATGTAGAGAAGAGTATTATCTACTTTGTTTTCTCTTTTCAGAAAACAAACTTTCATCTCATTGAGAACTGATTTAATGTTTAAATGCAATATAAAAACTTTTTGTTATGTAGCTTTCACTGTAAAGAATAATATTGTTTGCGTTTCTATTAAATTCCTTAAGATATGTGCATTTATAAAAGTTTAGAGTATAAAAAATACATTTATTCTTCAAAAGGAATATTTTTCTGAAAGAGATCTTTAAAATAAAATTATCTTAGCTTATATATTATGCATAATTTTTCTTTTTAAAGAAATATAGCGAAGAATGATACAAGACTTTTTTTTTCCAAATCTGCGATCATTTTTCTTACTACATTTTTCAAAATAAGATTTCAAGCGAAAAATGTAAAAATAATGTTTATTACATTAAAGTTAAAAGCATTTTTTTGTTGTTATTTATGCTAAATATATGTTTTGTAAATTTGCATTAATTTAATATATATATATATATATATATATATATATATATATATATATATATACATATATATATATATATATATATATATACATATATATATATATATATATATATATATATATATATATATATATATATATATATATATATATATATATATATATATATATATATATATATATATATATATATATATATATATTGTATTATATGTAGAAATTATTTGTATTTTTATGCTCAACTATAAATTATTTTGATCCAAATAATAGTCCTCGAAAAAAAAATTAAAGATTAGGGCAATGTAGTGTTAGACCATAAGTGACATTTTACATCATACATTACATCATACATTTACATTACATCATGCATTACATTTTACATCATGCATTACATTTTACATCAAACATTACATCACACATTTACATTACATCATGCATTACATTTTACATCATACATATTAACATTTACATATATTACATTTACATTAACCATAAGTAACATTTTACATCAAGCTCTTGTCAAAAATTTTACAATTTTCAAAAAATTTCCTTAGCTGACTACTTATCATACAGAAACATTTCTTTGCAAATACGAAAATCATAAAATTTCACTCCAAAAACTATTTTAAATAATCCTTAGTAATTAAAAACTTGGCTTGTTAGTATTTTACCACGGTAATTTTTACCAAAGCGTTTTGGTTAAAACTTTGGTAAAATTAACAATAAAATATCTTTTATTTATAATATGTGTAAAAATATGGTAAATGTGTAAAGTTTAGAAGATTTATCGTGATATCTTAGAGCTTTCCGTTAAAACCATTTTAAACTATTTACTTTTCAGTTTTGTATTTTTACGAAACGTGTTTTAATAAAAACTGTAATTTGGAAAACCAGAATATGCGATAAACCGTTACCATACGACTGAAATACTGTTTATTTTAGTTTTTTTAACAGAAGCTTTTACCAGAAATTTCCTTACTAAACAGTACGAGTGTTTTGACAGATATTTTTTTCAGTCTGGATTCCATATATACCAACTTGCTCCAAATAGCATATAAATATTTTCCAGTGGATTTTCAATTTATTATTCTTAGTTTGGTAAATCCTATTTATAGCGTTTTAATAGTTCAAAAGCGTATGTGATAAGACGCTTTTTTAGAGTTAAGCTGGGGTGAGCCTTTTCAAAAATTGGCAAAATGAACCGAAAAATCAGCAAATTTTAGTTCGTACTTCTCTACTTTCTTTTTTTTTTTTAATATTTTGTTATATCCAAAGCAATTTACATATTTGAGAATCTATCATATGGTTTCGATAAATGGAACAGTTTATAATATATAGGTATGCGCATGGTTATCAAGTTTTTTTGAAACTCTTGAAATGATGGGCATATTTTTTTATACATATGATAGCGATAAATTTTTAGTGGATAAAATGATCTGGGGTATTATCGTTATAACCTGCAAATGATAATATGATCTTCTTCTGTCAACTTCCTTCTTCACTAATACTGTCTTCTTCTTAAGCATTACAGCCGAATCCTAACAAATGTTATCGCAGCCAGATTCCTTCAGTCTGATCTATTCGACTTCTCTGTTTTCCATCTAATTGATATCAATATTCTTTAAATACTTTTCGACATTGTTCAACGAACTTGTACTTTTTCTGACCCACCTTCTCTTTATCTCCGGCATTTAAACTTTTATTCTTTCCCAAGTTTTTTTTTCCTAATTTCTGCATTAATATCTGTTACCAATTAATCTTAGTTGTAAGTTGAAATTATTTTACTAAGTGATAATTGAAATTAGTTATTAGCTTTGCTAAAGTTATATTTTAGTTCACCATAAAAACCGAATCTTCCAGGTTCCATTTTACTTTACTGCTGCACCGGTATTACCACAGAAAAAAATGTGTTATATTCAGGTTTAATTTAGAGATATTTATAATATATTTGTTACACCTAGAACAAGAAGGTGAACAATTGTCAACATTATTCTTTTAATTCATTACTTTGCTGTGCCTTTATTACTTCTTCATATATTTTACTTCTTTATATTTCATATATTTTAATTCAAACTTTTTAATCTTAATTATTAATTATCAAAACTACAATTATTTATATTATTAATTGGTGAAAATTCTTATTGTTGTGTTTGATATCATAATTTTGTATCTGTTGCTTCATAGCAGAATGAAACATTAAATTACTTTCTTTCATTAATTTTAATAAGGTTAGAATATTTTGGTTTTAAAAAGTGGTTTATTTTATTTCTGATTTTTAGAAATTAGTGTTAAGTTGAAGCTTAAAATATTTGATCCAGTTGAACCTTAAATGTCTCAATAAATGCATAAAAAATAAATTACACTGTACTCTTGAATTTTGATGTTTTTTTTTTTTTTTTTTTTTTTTTTTTTGAATTCTCCAGCGTTTTATCTAGGAACTCCATAATTTTAAAAACAATTCCCTAAATTTAAATATCACTGTTCATTCATTTCATAAATTTGGACAGAGAATACAAATTTCATTACATATTCATTAAACATATGATTCATTAAATGCATATTCATTAATCATATCGATAGAGCAAAGAATAATTTTAATAAATTAAATTAACTAAATATTTTTAAGTTTCAAATTTATAGTTCAATATTTTTCGTGATGAAACTGACAGAAAATACTTTTTTTTTATCGCTGTAATTTTGTTGTAATTTTTAATATTTCAGAAATGTAGTTTTTTACTGTGTTGCTTGTTGAACCATGCGATTATTTTCTGTCTTTTTCATCGTGTCTATAGTACCAAGAGACCATTCCCGAAGATGAAAACTTCGTTCAAACATCGACCTTATATCCCCTAGGCCCAAAAATATTTTCTTGTTTAAGCCCAGTGTACTTCAATTTTCAAAGTGAAGAAAAAAAAAACCCTTTCCAATATCTACTTTCGTAGGGTCATCTTATTTCTCAACCTTTTTGACTCTCGGGAATTGGAAGAACCTCTTATAAAAGTCTGCAATTGAAAGAGAAATGGGAAATAAAAAAAGTAATGCGTAATAATAAAAACTATCATAAACACGCGCCAAAAACTCAGCCAACTGTGAATAAAAAGAATGCAGTGGATTGAAGGATTTTATTGCTGTGAGACACTTCACCAAAGAAGCTGCAAAAAAAAAGAGGAAAATCAATAAGTGACAGTTCGCTTCTTCGTGTCACAGAAGGCACATCTGAGTGACGGGCTATGAGGGGTGGACTGTCATGAACAATTGTCGTCACCGAAGCAGAGGGTATAATGGAACAGAAAATGGGTGTTGTATGATTCCAGCTACTTCATTCCGACCCCTCATTGATACGGGTGATAAGAACTATGGTTGTCAGGCACTTCCCAAGTCGTTATCATATTTATATTACAATTTTCTTTTTTATTCTCTTTTTACGTTCTGATTCCGGAAGTCTTTCGATCAGGAACTTTGGAACGCTTTCAGGATAGCCTCGTTTCGAGCACGTCACCTGTATATGCAATGATTTGAATTTTGTCTCAGGGATCTTCTGGAGTTGAATTTTATTTTATTTAATGATTATTTTCGATAAACTGTATCAGGCATTTTTGTCAGAAATTCTCTCCAAAAGATTTTTCCAATTATATTTATTCTGAAAAAGTAGAGCAGATGGATTATTTTTAATATATATATATATATATATATATATATATATATATATATATATATATAGATATATATATATATCAAACAAATTTTAAAATACATTTTATCATGTTTATTACATTTAATCCAGGTCTGATTAGTGGCAATTGTTCAAATCCGCAGCTTTCTCATTGAACATTTCTCAGAAAATAAGTGATAATTTTTCTCCAAGGAAGAGAGAGATAGTGAGTGTGATAGAAATAAACCGAATTTGCGTTAGGTAGCGATGAAAACCACGAAATCCTGTCCGTCCTAATTATGTCTATATGGAGCGTTTGGTTGATTATTTAATAAAAACTATAATTTATTGAATTCGTGCAAACTTATTTATTAAAAGTCATCTAGTTTTGTCATGCTTATTTATCAATATTTCGATAGAATGACTAACTTCAGTCATTTTTTTTAAAATATTCAATTGAATAAAACAGGTTATACCCATAAATAATGGGTGTTTTTACGTAGAGGTTTCAATTCAGTTTCTCGTTAATCATATTTGAAATCTACTTTCCTCAAATTTTAATGTTATTTAATTTGGCTCTTATAACAAAGAATTAAACAAATAAATAAAAATTGACATCTTATCTCCAACTTTATGATTAAATTACTTGAATTTTTATTTTTTTGATACTGAAAATGAAGGGGAAATCGTAAAGTAACTAATTAAAAATGATTAAATCTTTATTTATAAATAAAGCTGACACTTTATTTAATAGACTACATCAATGTTTAATTTTTTAAAAGATATT
>OX421975.1:44354133-44498492 GCA_949128135.1 Parasteatoda lunata | reverse complement strand
TATATATAATATATAATATATATTATATATATATATATATATATATATATATATATATATATATATATATATATATATATATATATATATATATATATATATATATATATATATAATATATATATATATATATATATATATATATATATATATCAAACAAATTTTAAGATACATTTTATCATGTTTATTACATTTAATCCAGGTCTGATTAGTGGCAATTGTTCAAATCCGCAGCTTTCTCATTGAACATTTCTCAGAAAATAAGTGATAATTTTTCTCCAAGGAAGAGAGAGATAGTGAGTGTGATAGAAATAAACCGAATTTGCGTTAGGTAGCGATGAAAACCACGAAATCCTGTCCGTCCTAATTATGTCTATATGGAGCGTTTGGTTGATTATTTAATAAAAACTATAATTTATTGAATTCGTGCAAACTTATTTATTAAAAGTCATCTAGTTTTGTCATGCTTATTTATCAATATTTCGATAGAATGACTAACTTCAGTCATTTTTTTAAAATATTCAATTGAATAAAACAGGTTATACCCATAAATAATGGGTGTTTTTACGTAGAGGTTTCAATTCAGTTTCTCGTTAATCATATTTGAAATCTACTTTCCTCAAATTTTAATGTTATTTAATTTGGCTCTTATAACAAAGAATTAAATAAATAAATAAAAATTGACATCTTATCTCCAACTTTATGATTAAATTACTTGAATTTTTATTTTTTTTTGATACTGAAAATGAAGGGGAAATTGTAAAGTAACTAATTAAAAATGATTAAATCTTTATTTATAAATAAAGCTGACACTTTATTTAATAGACTACATCAATGTTTAATTTTTTAAAAGATATTAATTTCAGTTATCTTTAAAACAGTTACTTATAAATATTTTCTTTTCGTTTTCTTTATATTCGAAAATATTTTATGAAAATAATACGATTTATTTTCTTTATTCTGTGAAATCACGCAGAAAATTATTTTTAACTGAAAAAATATTTTAGTTTATAACCTTAGTTCCAACGTTTTGGATGTTTTTCTATGTGATTTAACGAGAAAGCTGGAAATGAAAAGTAAAGTATTTTTCGAAAAGTCTAGTTTCTCATAAAAATTTAGATTGTCAGGAAGGATATGACAGCTGTCAACGATTTGTAGACTAAAACTTATTTTGAGAAACCTGGTTGGTATGTTTGAAGTTAGGAAGTGAAATTCGGAAACTTTGAATTTGAACCGGACAGGTTCTCATGAAATGCAAGAATATATGGAAAATACAAAATTTTACCAAATCAATATATAATATTTGAGTCGAAAACATGGAAGTCTTGTAGAGAAAGGTTAATAATAAGAAAATCAGTCGGTGTGGTTGAAAACATTTCCTTGTAAGTGCTTTATGAAGTGTAAGAAAAAATTGCTTACCTCATTCGCCAAAGCGATTGCTTCAAATTTTGACTTAAATCATATCGACTTCAAACATAAGCAAATCATATTTAACAAAGAAACATTATTTTTTTTCCATAGAATATGATACAAAGTAAGAACTTAATAAAATGCCCAATTTAATGTCTGATTTTATATATATATATATATATATATATATTTTAGAAAGACAAATGTTTCCTTCTAAAATTATCTGTGATCTCAGTGTATAAACAAGTAGAAAATGAAAGAATTCTTTTAGAACTATTCATTTGTTAATGCATTATAAAATTCTATAAATAATATCTATACTCTTACAGACAGCTTTTATACTTCATGCAACATTTTTCTATCGAAAATATGTCTTTCTCAAATTTTCTAGCGTTTGAGTACTTAAAAGATAATGCATCTTGTAAAAATTTATAGTTTCTGCGTTTAAAAGATATGCCTTTTTGCTGTACCCGGGTGTCCTGAGATTAATAATTTACTTAAATTTCATATTTTACCGACAATATTCCTCAATTCCCATGAGGAATAGTTTTTCAAAAAATAAAATACATAAATCTCTATATTTTCAGGAAATTTCGTCTCGTAATAAGTAATAAAGAAAAACATTTTTGAAACATAAAAGCATTTTGGCGATAATTTTAGAGCTTTATTAATTTGAAAATAACCTAAGCCTATGTATTTCATTTTTGGAAATTTTTCAGAAGAAATAGTTAAATAATAATTATTTAATTGTTATTTTACCATTTTTAAACAAAACAGTCAATTAACCATGAATTAGAAGGTATTCAAACTTTTAATTGTGAGAAATAGCGTTCATTAACTGCTTTATGGTTAATCAACAAGAATTTTTTCGCAACAACTACGCCCACTTAATGAAGCAACTTAGTTTGTTGCATCTAAGTACATATTACACCCGAAAGGGCTAATCTTTCAATCTCATGGCCAACGGAACGGGAGTTCAAGTCCCAGCGTTGACAACAGAATATTTCCTCTCTTTCATTCAACACATGAAATATTTCCAGTGTCCTACACATTCACGCATAGATGACAGCACCATAAAGATGCTAAATTATGTCCAATAACTAGTTAAATTTGGCTTTTAAGATTTTGAAACCATGTTAATTGTAAATGATTACAAAACCGTATGGTGTTTTTATTCATGGTTTCTTAACTATATAGTTGTAAACGGTTTAATAACTGTAAATGTAAAGAAAGGTTCGTTACCTTTAACATTACGGTTAATTGGATGCACAGACTGCTACCGGTTATTTTACCATAATATTAGAATAGAAATTCTAACAGTGAGAGTACCAACTTGTATGGGAAGTAAAAAGTGAAATGTTGACTACATTGCTACACTCATGACATCATTATCGAAATTGTAGGGTCTTTGACACTTTGACCTCTTGAGCCAATATCTGGCTATTACCACAATGTTTTTTCATTGGGGTCGTGAGATTTATAATGAACTAAAATTTAACTTCTTGGATCCCTCAACAGCCGTAAGGAACTATGTTTCAAGGAATAAAATACACAAATCACTACATTTTCTTGAAATTCCATTTACGCCATGAGTGAAAATGTAAAATTATTTTTAAAAAGCATTTTGTAGATTATTTTAGAGCTATATTTATTTTATAATAACCAAAGCCCGTATGTTTTTTTAATGCGCTACCAGAGACAAGTACCTTCAGTTACTAGCTAAGTGAAGCAGCTAATATATGCTTTCCACTCATGTTTTTCACGAATATGGTGACTATCTCGATTGCATTATTTTATGAATTATTATAATATATGTGGAAGTATTTTCGATTTTTTTTCATTGTATATGAAACAATACATACTTTTGAAAAATATAAATTTAATACCAACCATTTAAACCTTAAACCTTTCAAAATGTAATCGTTTTAGCTGAAACTCTATTTTTGATGGTTTTCAAAAATAAGAGTTTTTAATAAAATCTATTCGCATTTTGTATCGTCTTTATTATATGCGATGCCAGAAACAAGTAGCTTCATTTGCTAGCTGAGTGAAGCTACTAACAAATGCTTTCCGTTCATGTTTTTCACGAATATGGTGTCTATCGTCTATCTTCCCAACTTCCCTTTTTTGGGCACCCGCTATGTTTCCGCACAGTGAACATGGGAAGCCTGCCTCCATTAAGTGGTTGTGCTTCATGAAGCGCAATGATTGGGTGGACAAGAAAGATTATTTCTCTATTTTTCCCTAAAAAAGGAAACGAGTCCAGAAAGAAGACAAAGAATTTGAGACAAGATTTTTTTTTGCTTCGATGTGGAACAGTTTTGTATCTATTCCTAAATAAACTGGAGAGGAAATATTCTTAAAAAAAAGAAGATGGATTTGAAGTGTAGAGATCATTTCTGAGATTTTTATATCTCAGTTTCTGTTAAAGATGCCACTCATGACATAAAAATATTGTATTGTTTATCACAGTCATTCGATTTCTCTTTCTTTTGATGGCAACTATAGATTAATATTTTAATATTTAACAGGTAGCTTCAATATATATATATATATATATATATATATATATATATATATATATATATATATATATATATATATATATATATATATATATATATATATATATATATATAACACACCGTTCTTTGTTATAAAACACACAAAGAAATTAAGTTATAAAGTAGTTTAAGCGAATTTTTTGTACTTACTTTTAAAACAAAAAATAAAAATTTTGTATTTAAATTTAAATTGCTTCAAAAATTTTGTTTAATTATACTGAGCCTTTTTAAAATTTATCAAAAAACCGTAAGACAATTTTTTTTTGTAAAAACATCCATATTTTTATAAATATTTAAGCTAGACGTACTATATTTTATGCAGTAATTGCATATAAAAATCAAAGTAATCGATGCAAGTTTCAAGTTTATTGCCAGCTTTTCTAGCATAGGTTGTTTAAAAGAACTTGTTTTCCTTCATTATTATTGTCGATCCCTCAAACCTCTGAAAGCTTTAAATTTTATTGCTTAGTTTGGAAAATTGCATGAACTAAACAGCTTTCAAGTTACAAAATAATCCTATGAGTATTTCGTGAGAATTTGAAAAAGAATCAAAAACTGTAAGTATCTCTTATTTTATTGTAGGACAGTGTATATATGTATATATATATATATATATATATATATATATATATATATATATATATATATATATATATATATAATAAGTTTCAGAAATATCTCATCATCTCTAATTATTCGCAAAACTTATATAAATATTAATGACCAGCAAAAGAAATATTACACTTTAACAAATAACATCAAAAAGTTAACATTTTTCAATTAAGAAGACAAGTCACCCTAAAACTATCTGGTGTTAAGCCCACATGATAAAATAAGGTGACTTCATTTATCTCTATATTTAAAAGTACATTTTCTGAAATTAACATATAATGTAAGTACTTGTAAAAATCTGAGATCTTAGAGTATATAAATTTTAACTATTCTTTCGAAATTATCAAATGTATTAGATGTTCAGTATTAAATTGAAACTTTAAATTGTATATTAGTAAAATTAATGATTTAAAAAAGATATAAAAAATAAAAATATTAATAATAATAATAATATCAATATGAGAACTTAACTTAATGAATTGTTTTTAGAAACAATCAAATATGCACAGTGTTTAGTCTTAGTAAGAAATTTTAATACGTACATTACTAAAACTAATAGGGAAAATTTAAAAAGAATGTACCAATCGGAGAAGACTTGGAGAAGACTTTAGAAGTTGAACTTGGAGGAGAGTTCAGACGAGGGAGATTGGAGATTAAAAAATTAGATTGTAGAACTTAGAGGAAGTTAAGTTGCATTCTGAAAACAATCAAATGCACAAGATCTTTAATTAGTAGATGAACATTCAAATTGTATATTCACTGAAACATCGAAAAAATATCAATAACTGTAGAAATTTAGACAATAATGTTAAATGACAATCAAATGTTATTATGTAAGTATGGAAGGCATACAATGCACTTAAAATGTTAATTAGTCAGTTTTTAAAGGTTAAAGGCAGTTTTGCAAAATGATTTCTGATTGTTTCTTCATTCAGTGGTAGGATTTAATTCCCAATATGAACTCTCATTTTTGTTCTTTAATAAGCTTTTCAGTTGAAACTGCGTTCCACATTTTCTTAAAATTTACATAATCAGTAATTACCAAATAAAAATTATTCTACATTAAAAAAACACGTAGGGTGAAAACTACCAGAATATTTTAAAATTTGCCATTTTTTTGTTTCTGTGAGAACACCAAAAATCTCGGTAAAATTTACCGAAGAGCTTTGGTTTTTTTTTAGTGAAATATGCTTTTATACTCTAATAAAAAATCTTAAGTTAGGCTAAATTCGGTAGTTTAATATGATACCTTAGATCACGGCATAAAAAATCATTTATTCAGTTAAATTTACATTACAGTTTTATATATTTTTTTTTGAAAGAGGGAGTAATAAAAACTATAATTCTGAAAGCAAATATTTCTGGTAATACCATATGAGCGGAAAAATTAACAAATTAATCATTTAAATACCATATATCTTGGTTTTATTAACAAGCATTATGTTGTTGTTTTTTTACATAAATGGAATTAATTTTCAGTAATTGTATCAGATTTATTTCTATGTTTAAGTTTTTCTTAAATAACAACTTAACTAGAAGCATGAGGACTCCGATTAGAGCATTAATTCCCTACCGACCAAAACAATAAATCGAAAAAACCGAAAAAATCGACCAAAACGATAAGAATGAAACGTTTTGAAAAAAAAAGTAGTATTAAAAGCAAATAAAAATGAGCTAAAAATTTGTAATATTTTCCATAAATATACTTAAAAACCAAATTTAAGTACTTGGTGAACAATCATATGCATTAAAAGTTTTAATTAAAAGGTAAACAATTCTTCTTACTATATTTCATAAGAAAATATATTAAATCTTAAACACAAATTTATTTTACCATGAATATATTACACCATACTACCTGAAAAAAATCAAAGAAACATATGAATAGATTTCATTTCAAGTATTTCAATTTAAAGGAAGACATTTAAAAAAATGGCTCTGTAAGTACCACCTTTCTCTAACGTTCAGAGATGTTAAGAACAAGCCATTTTCTCATGAAATATACTCCCTCTTGAAGAATCCTTGTTTACCAAACTCGGACGGTAATCCAGTCCACACAAAATGCACTTCAGAATATTTCCAAACCGTAATTCCAGAATATCGTGATCACTTTTAGACCGCCTCATTCGAAAGTGCCTGATGGAGATTCTGGAAAACCCTGAAGATTTTTCAAATCATTTGCGAAATGACTTTGAATCTCCTCCCCCTACTCTTCGAAACGTATTAAAACATTCTTCTTTTCGAATGAAATGAGGGATAGAATTTCTATTTTTGAAATTCTGACTGCAGTTACGGGATGAGGAAAAAAAAATGGCGAAAAAGAAAGATTAAAAGAAAACGAATTTTAGTCTGCCCCAATCCCTTCATACTTTGCTGTTCGTATCAGAGTTTGATGAAGCGGGCTTAATCCATTTATTTTTCCTTTCCCGTCTTCTTAGAATTCTGCTTAACCAAGCGAAAATTTATGCAGTGCATCTCCTAAATGACTGATAGGTTTTCAGTGGCATTACTTTTGGGGATAAAATTCAAAACAGGTTATAAAACTTATAAATTTGGTTGCATATTTTTAACTGTATTTTTGTTCCTTCCAGAGATATAAGTTTTTAAATCAATCACTTTTCCATCTTCTTGGCTCATTTTCTCAGAATTACCTTTCTTGACTTCAAAATCAGGTTAAGGAACTTCATCGATAAATTTATCCTGATAAACAAAAAATATTTTAATATGATTTAACTTGAATTTAAAATTTGCCAGTTGAATGAATCTGATAAGTATATGAATAAAGCTAAAAAAGAATTCCTCATCTATTAAAAAACTGAGTTTAACAAATCTCGGAAAATCCTAATATAAGTTACAGGCTCAAATCAATCAACAATGCTTATAACATACACCGGAAAAAAGTATGATCAAAATTACCTGGGTATAGTAAGTTTTACCATGTATCCGGTTCTATGGGGACATCAAAAATCAAGGTATTTTTTATTGAGGCGCTCTGGAAATGATTTGGTAAATTAAACCATGAAATATGGCTTTATAATGTGTGATAAAATTTAATGAATGTAGCACATTTTAGTAGTTTCATCATACTTTAGAGCAGGAAGAAAATCCATTTATTAGGTTAAATTTATTATTTTAGTTTTGTACTTTTTTTTTTTTTTAATGTATGGTACTAAGAATTATAATTTTGAAAATCAGAAATTTCAGATAATCCGTTACCATATGAAAGGAAAAATAAATGGTTTAAGTACTGTATATTTTAATTTTATTACCTAAATTATAGTTTTTTTGAAACCAGAAATTTCATTTATATGCGATATGGTAATTTTGCAAGGATTTTTTCGCCTGTGTACTGACTTAGATTTCTGAGAATCATTTTATATTTTTAAAAAAATATAATTATTTAGTTGATGGGATGACGCCCGGTGGCTGAGTGGTAGCGCTTTGCGCTCCCGTGCCACAGGTCCTCGGTTCGATCCTCGGACCGGGCAAGGTCCACTAAGCCTTTCATCCCTTCAGTGGGTCGATAAATGAGTACCAAGCATGCTTGGGAACTAAACACTGGGGGTTACGCGTTCGACTGACCACCTGACCGGAACATCTGCTCCTGCTCCCCAGAGCCAAAGGTCAAGAAAACTGAGATGCGCACAGTAGGCCTTGGCCCTCTATGGGCTGTCGCGCCACTGAGTTTAGTTTAGTTAGTTGATGGATATCTAACAATCTATTAATGTTTCATGTTTATTAATCCAGTTTCGATTAAATTCTACAATTTGCAAAGCCTGAGGTTCTTATCATTTCCCATTCATCGATGATTCTCATCTCTATTCATTTGTTTCATTCTCTTGCTCAAGTTTCTTACCTCTACCCTCCTGTTCAGCCTAATTTTGCTTTGTTGCGACTTGTTTTTATGGTTCCTTTTGTGTTTTTATGGTTATGGTTCCTGCATTCTGTGTTAGGAGAAAGATTATTATTCATTTTAAAACTGAAACTGAAGTAAGCTTCTTTACGTGGTGTACGTAGTTAGGGCTTTCTTTATACTCTTTAGCTTTATTCATATTTAAAAAAATATTTCATTTACTCATCCCCCAGATATGAATAATTCAATTTTTTTTTATTTACAAATATTTTACTACTGATAAACATTTTAATTTTCCACATTGATTGAAAATTATCATTCTTAACAGACAGTCTTAAAACATATTCAGTAAAGATATTTTCAATTGACCAGGATTTATACAATGGTACTTAATAATAATGGCCGTTATCAATAATCAACTTATAGCAATATATTAATCCATAGACTCATAAACGTACCTCTAATCAAATCAAAACCTGGAAGAATGTCAACCTGTCACATTTTCACACATCATTTATCACGAAGAATGGACCATTTTCTGATAATCGCAATATCAAGAGCATTGAAAAAAAGTCGTCTTTATTAAATGTTATTCTTTAGTAACCCACATAACTCAGAATGGACTGGAATAAGCATCTTTAATAAATCAAGACTTGAATAACTTTTAAATTATGAAAAGGATTATGATTAAATATATAAAAAGAGACTATAAATAGACTAAAGACTGTTAAAGACTATAACTGTGGTTAAAGGAAGATTTACAACTGTTAAAAGATATTAAAAACCGACGAAGGTGAACGAATTGCCTTCAAAATAATAATTATTTGAGCTTAGAAATGTCTTAATATTTTCATCAAATGGCACAAAATAAAGCTTAAAAATATTGCATGCCTTTAGAATTATATATTTGTGAAAAATATTTTAAGCATTTAAAAGAATAAATTTAAAAATTTGCTGTGAATTCAATGCACTTGATAAAAAAATATATTTCTTAACAGGTCTCAAGATTCTTCCCTGGCAATTCAACACGATTTTAGAGATACAAATAAATTATTTGTTCTTGATAAAATATATCAACTATTAACAAGCATAATTTATTATTAATTCCCCTATTCTTGGTGTCAGAAAGTTTCCTGAACTATCTTCAAGATTATTTCATCATTACCATCTTCCCATTTATGAAAAGACACCGCATAGTCTTAAAATACTGTTCGTGCTTAAGTGTCATAAAAGTCGCCATGACGCAAATCTTATTATCATTCCCTAATACACATTTGTGCATATTTCAGGTAGAGTATACACCTGTTCACATTGCATATCTGCAAATTTTATGACCTTCCCCAAGTTATCTCAATATCACTTGCATGGCAATAACACCTGCAGATCGTGGAAAACGTCGTCTTATGCTGAATATTTAAAGCAGAGATTAACCGTTTCGATTCGTCCATGTAAATGAGTCCTCTGTTTGTGCATAAACTAAATTAACATCAGAAGAGGAGTTTTAGGATGGGAACGCAAACATTCAGAGCACCGAAATGCATGACATCTATTAATGAAAAGGAGAACCGATATTCGTAATTTATTGTTAATTAAGATATTAGTTGCGACTCAAACTTTAATATCATTTTGGTGAATTATTGAAATATTTGATACTTTAATGTGAAGAGTTGATTAAATAAAGCGGTAGTATTTTGTTTGTTATGCATTTAGTATGCGATGAATTCGGTTACGTAAAGATTTTTTTTCTAAAGTAGTTAAAAGATTTTCTCTTGAAAATGTTTTTTTTTTTAATTATTATATTTGCCGTATATTGTAAACGAAAATACTCTTTGTAAAATATTTCTGTTATATTATGGAAAATTTAAAGCTGAATATTTGCTAACGCTATTCCGTATGTTTTGGAAAAAACACGTTGAAATAAGATTCTGGCAGCAAAACTCAAGTGTGTTAGAAGGCGATGGATTCTGTTATGTAATTATTTTTGAAAAGATAACAGATTATTTCTAAACAAGATCTTTGATGATTATAATTGCCTTATTTTGTAAAAACAAATACACAGTGTAAAAAAGTGATTATCCGTATGCTATGGAAAAAAACACGTTGAAAGAAATTTCTTACAATAAAACACTGCAGAAAATATCTCTATATTTTCTGTATGGCATTGAAGTCTGGCATGAAGGTGGCTGTATACCCTCTGGTTTGCGTAGTAAGAAATACTTCAAAAATTTTGATTATATATTGAATTATTCCATTTTTCCAGTGATATTTAACCCATGAAAAATATTTAATCCATTAAGAATGTTTATAAAATTTTAATTTTTTTTCCATCGTCCAGTACAGACGTTCCAAAGCGGGATTTATACTTCGGACTTTCCTCGTATGAGGCCAACTCCGTGACCACCATACAGCCGGGTTGTGATCTGTTCCTCTGTATCAAATTATATGTTGTCACTTTGATACCTAAAATTTCATATTCTGAATTGAAAACCCAATAGATACAATCGTTATCAATGGTTATAGAAAATGCCTCATTTGGCAAATTAAGATGTAGCTTAACAGTCAATTGAAAATAGAAAAATTCTGTGTGAAAGTTACAGAATAATTATTTTTTCAACATATTTTTTTTTATTGTATATGCCTCTAGTAACGTAATTGAAATTTATACCATTTTCAACTAGTTTTTCGAGAAACTTATTAATAAATTTTTCAGATTCAAATAAGAAAAAATGATAATCCAAATTTGCCTACAGTCATAACAAATTTAAGGAAAATGAAAAACATTATTTAATGAAACCTAATTTCGAAATTCAATGCATCAGAAATATAAACGACAATGCAATTGAAAGATCTGGTGAGTCATTAGTAATTTTGAAGAAATCTAAAACAATTTCTGACTCTCGCATTTAATTCAGAATCTTATGACATTTTTTCAACGTAAGTAAAGAAGTTTCAAGTTATGCAGTTTTTTTTCCTAATAATACCTGATTAAAATCTTCATTTTTTTCTAAAAAATACGTAAAAAGGAAAATGGTAGCAAATCTGTTTTAAAAATAAATAGGTGTCAAAATAGGTGTTCAATTTCAAGAATTGCCAGACTTGAACGAACAAGAAACAAAAGTGATTTGAAATATAAAACGCAAAATTGCCAAAGAAAAATGGAAAAATAAAGATGAGAAACCAAACTAGAAAAACAACATTAGGTGAAAGGAAAAAACTATGATAAGCAGAACAAGAAAAATTACAGTTTGCCCAGCAGGGCAACTCAGAGTAAAATGCATTTCCAGGCGCAATGGAGAGTCGTTTGAAACTACTGTCGTTAACAAGGGAATCGGCATTCATTTGAATAATACGAGGTTCCAGGGTATTAAGGTGAAGCGATGTAATTAGGGAGGGAATAATTTTTGCTTTGTCGAAATTGAATCTATGCAGAATTGAATCTATGCGTTATTCCAACAATGTGCAGCAATTGATGATTTCCTGTATTCGTGATAACTGGCATGTGCATTGTGTAAGCTTATATACTTTTCAAATCTAAAAATTAAAAATAAACGCCTCATTTTTTTAAGTCTAAACATTAAACATTTTTATTTATTTATTATTTTTAATATTTTAAACAGATCTTTAAAAAATGACTGGGGAAAAGTTTTAGTCTTGATAATCAACCATATATTGACTTTCTCATTTATTTTTTAATCAATAAATCTTGAAACCGCAAAATGAATAATAATAATACTTACGAGGGCATATGGTGCTGAATCATCAGAAAACCTAATCAAGGTTGCGTGCAAATGTCGTTTGCAAAGAGACCAAACAATTTATTGATGAGGTCGTATGTCATGGATCACAGAATATAAGAAAAGAAAAATGCGAATTGCGAAAAGAAAACCCCTGGGCGAATACCAGAAAGGCAGATTAAAAGGCCATATCTTTCAGTTTCCTTCTATGTACGTTAAGGTTATCCGAATGTTTTTGGCACTGACAAATGGTATAGCATTGAAGTTAGCTACATTTCCTTGAATAGAAGATAGCCAGCATGGTTTGACACAAATAGTGAAAGACCCTCATTGAAGAATATGCATTATGGCTTATAATATTCACTTTAAGAGAGAAATCTATAGAAGTCATAGTAAATGAGCAGATTTCTTCCTATGCCTTTTTTTTTTGCGAAAACCATGAAAACAATTTCAAATAACGTGTGATATTTTATTAGCAAAATATTTTTTTTTTCATTTTCTTCTTAACTTTTTTCTTTTTCGAATATATATTATATATCCTTTATCCCTTGATTTTTTGAAATGAACGTAAATCAGGGTTAAAGAAAACATGACTTTTTTTTATTATATTATTGATGCTTTGTAAAAAACAATTTGTTTTTCTCAATATGATTTTAAAGTTTGGAAGTAAATATTTTTATTGCATTTGTTACTTTAATGCACATAAACACTAATGGTATTTTTTTTCTAAAATTGACCCAGAGCTTTCAATTGTTCTTTGATTATTTCAAAGAAAAATTAGGGAGGTTTTTATGGGATAATAAAAACCTCCTAACGCCTAGTACAAACGCCTAGTACAAATGTAGAAAAAAATCTGGTAAAATTACCGTACTGCGCAGTAAAGTCATTTCTGGTGAAAGAATACTTAATTCTAGTTAATAAAACCAAATGGACGGTATTTAAACCATTCGTTTGATAATTTTTCTGTCCATTTGACAACGTTTAACCGGAAATTAGAGTTTTTAAAATAACAGTCCATATTACCACATAATTAGTAAAAAATTACAAAATTTAGAAGATTTATTGAATATAAGGGTTTGTTACTATGCTCTCATAAAAAATTCAACATTTTTAAAATTTATTCAACCAATTTCATTTATATTTAGTATTTTGCCATTTAAAATTACACTCTTTAAAATGATGTGAAAAGTTTTATACACTTATAAAGAAAATTTTTCGGCAATTAATAATTTAAATAATTTAAAATAATGAATATTTATTGAAAAATATATTTTGCATGGAATTATTTTTGGAAAAATGAATTTTACAGTTGCGTGCAAGCTTTATTCAATTCGTTTAAAAAATTCTCCGTATAGGGTGGAATACGCAAAAATTAAAATTAACATTAAGGGGGCCCGAACTGTTAACCACCCTTCTGAACAAACTATTGGCAAGTTGCGGATAGTCCCTATATTTTAAGGTTCAAAATTCCGTATTCGTGAATAAAAAAAAGGGTATGTTTTTTTAGAGAAAATATGTTTTGGCGTCTGATTTTCTAGTTTCAAATACCGGCGCACTAATAATTAGCATATATTTGAGGTCATCCCCACGAACCATTAAGATTGTGTCTAAGTAATTGAAGATCAAATCATTAGACCGAAAGTTATTCAGAGTGGTAAGTTTATTTTCTTGCTCACGGTACATACATTAGACAAATGCGCAATTAATCACCGATCCGAACAAATTTTGGTTTGAAACTGAAGATACGGTTGACCCAACTGTCCACTATGAAAATATTTTCAGCCACCGATTCTTGCGTTACATCCCTGAAGAAGAGATTTGCTTATTGATTTATTTAAAATTTCTTTTTATGAGTGATTTACTACCTTGCAGCTCTAAGATATCAAAAATTAGTTTTATCGCATGTTTTTACAAATCAATTATCATTGTTTTCCTTTGCTAGGGTGTCACAAATAAAATTAATGTTCTTAATTTAGTGAAATAAATGATAACATCAACCGAATTCTTATTTTAAAAGGTATATGAAATCTAGTATCATATTTTTACGTTTTTAAAGTTAGCCTTCATAAACCTAAATAATTAGAATTCAACAAGATTTAATAAATAAATTAAAATCGAAGTTATCTATATATAAAATTGTGGTAAGTACTGAATATAGGGTAAAATATAATATACATATATATATATATCAGTGATGGGCATCATTCACGAAAATTTTATTCATGACTAAATTTATTCAGAATAAATTTATTCTGAATGATTATTCATATGAAAATTTAGTCATTATTCATCATTCATTATGCAAATGCATAAAAAATTTTGAATAATGATTGATGAATAAATTCATTAGTCATGACTAATTTTTCTGAATAAAATTTTGAATAACCAGCGAAAAATGCAATCGATATGTATTTGTCTATAACGAGATGCAAAACATCGTTTGCTCTTAAACGTCTTATTTTAGGAATTTAACTACAAAACTAAGACAAGTATGAATATTTATTTTTTTGTTATTTTAACTTACTCCAGCGTAACATACTTTGTTGTGCTAAAAAGTAGGTTTACAACAGTTTAGTTACTTAAGTTCATTTTAAAGTTTTGTTCTAAAATCTATAAAACACAATGTCTTATAGTTTTTGAAAGCAAAAGATAATCTTATTTTAAATTTTTAAATAAAATTTTTACTTAAAAAATTAAACGCTTTTTTGCCATGTAACCATTTCTCAAAAGTATGCATTATGTTAGAAAAAAGTAAATTTCCTCAACTATTATATAAATATACTTGAAAAGGATTAACGTTTTATTTGTAGTTGTCATATTCGTAGTCAGAGTATTCCATACCTATTTTTGTTGACCAGTGAAATTATTCAGTTATTCTTGACTAATGAATAAAGGATCCTGAATAAAGAATAATGAATGATTTATTCTTTATTCAAAATATTTCTGACTAATGAATAAATCTATATTCATTATTCTGAATGACAAATGCCCATCTCTGATATATATATATATATATATATATATATATATATATATATATATATATATATATATATATATATTTAAATTTTCATTAGGCAAGCAGAAATTCTCCCTTATATTATAGTAAGTATAATTGTATGAAACCGCAACGAAATATGCAAATATCAAAAGAAGTTTATCTATGCATATGGATAAGGTATTTTTCCGTTTTGGAGGGTGATAAAAATCTATTATCACAGTACCTTTATCAGTCCCCTTTCTTAGAATAATAGGTTTTCATTATCATAACGCATACCAGTAGCATTTTTATAACATTTAGTTAGACACCATTGGCGCAATAATAGTTTGGCGATTTTTTTAATAGTCCCCTTTCCAATCCCTAATTCTTTCTCTAAATCTCTAAATTTGCCATTGCTGCAAAACTCGCACCAGTGCTCATAGCCAACAGACAAGCATCCAGTGACGCGAGATCAACATTAAAAGTATGATCAAACTTATTTTTAACGCATCAGTAATGAAGAAAAATTTAAATATAAAGAAAATAATCAAATAAAATACTGATTTTTAATTATTGATAAACTTTATGAATATATATTGTGTAATTTTTTTTAATGAGAGTTTTTTAAACTCAAATATCTTGAGTAAGTATTATTCACATTTCAAAGAGCAGTTAATTTTCAGTTGCAAGTTCCCCAAACAAATAAAACATGGAAGAATTTCAATACTATAAATTCTGTGTTGTTTTAGATTCTTAGAAATTCCTTTGTATTTCAGAAACTAAAGTTGAACCATATACGTTATTTAATATAAAAATATAAAGATTTCTTCTGGTTCTTTAAAAAAACACGCTGCTTTATTCCATGATTTTAAAATTGAAAAAACAGAAGCTCCTCATCGAAATTCTTTCTTTGAATCTTTTATATTTATTCTTCATATTTCGATTCAATATAACAATAAAAAAGCGTGATTTATTTTGTAGCATTAGATTGGGTATTTTTAGTTTAATATTCTGAATAACACATTGTTTTTATAAAGATTCACAGTTTCAGTTTTTAATAAATAATTTTTGTTGCCGTGATGAGAAATTACTGATGTTTTCTTTTTCATACACTGTTGTCGTTTTCTGCAAAATAAGCAATTTGTTTCACGAACGTTTTCACAGATTTCTTTTTTTAAATCCTAATATATATAATCTTTATTCTGAATAGATTTTATTAATATCACAAACACAATTTATCCAGAAGAATTAACTCTGATTAAAACTGATCAATCTAGTTTAATTTTAGAATTTCTTGATTTATTCATTACATTAGACTCATCTAACGTAAAAATTGATGTTTTTAATAAAAAAAATTATTTTTCTGTCAGCAATGTAATTTTTGTACATTCTAATATAGTTATAAGTATCTATAGTTATTACAGCTCAAATAAACCGCATTAAGTTTATTTTCAACAATGTTATATATTTTTATTTATTTAATATATATATATATATAAATTTTAAAAAAAAACTGTGAATCTTTACGTAAGCATCTCCTGGATAATGACATTCCGATTGGATTTATAGACAGGCACCACATTCAGAGTAGTGGAATGTCTTCTGAGGCGAAGTAATGCATAGCTTAAAGCTAGAGAATGGCCACCCCAACATTGAAGGTTCGGTTGGATTACCTTGAAACATAATATTGTGCCCGTCTAAATTTCCAATCGATTTATTGAGGTTAATTTATTAAATTTAATGTTTATAAAGTTTATTTTTCATTATTTGTATGATTTTTTTTATTATTTTTTCTTCATCTTTTACCAGATATTCGAACACACATACTTGTTTGGTATTCGAACCTACAACTTTCTAAATTCCTCTTAAAAATTCTGCTTACAATCTAGTGATTCTATTTACTTCCACTTGGATTTTCAAGATATCGGAATATAGTCTTCGCCTGACTTCCGGCTTTTTTTTCAGACAATCGGCTTGCTTGCGATAATTTACCGCTAACCATTGAAACTGCTCCCACACTGACTGCATGGTAGTGTCCCCTTGACGAAGCTGCTATACATGCCAGTGCCTCCACGTTAATTTCTTTTTTAATATTTTTCATTTTTAATAGTTAGGTTTCCTGTAGTGCTTTTCACAAAGTGATATTTAATGTGTTATTTAGTGTTAATGGCTTTAGATTTTATCCTGCTGTGCTGATCCTTTTAGTTCCCATGAGGCAATAACTTATTTTAATAAATCATAAAAAAATTTTCTTCACATATTCTTCCAGTTGAGACATTGGCAGCATGGCGGAGTTACAATTTCGAATGTTATATTCTATACTTTTTCATTATTATTGTATTTGTATCTGTATTGTGTATATATATATATATATATATATATATATATATATATATATATATATATATATATATATATATATATATATATATATATATATATATATATATCCTTTTACATTTAATTCTATAATGGATCAATTTTAGAAGAGGTCATTGATGTTATATCTTTTTTGCGTTGTTACTTGTGATGTTGTACTTTTTCTGTCGGACTGTTGCCACTGACATCTGTAATTTTAAAACAATTGTTGTTGATATAATTTCTGGTGTATATTTTATGTATGTTTTATGTATCTACTCTCGTATGCCCCTAAATAGGGCGGGTCGAGATACAAATGAATATATATATATATATTGAGAGTTATTTTTATAATATATATATATATATATATATATATATATATATATATATATATATATATATATATATATATATATATATATTATAAAAATAACTCTCAAGGTTTCTATAAAATTTGCTATAACAGAATTTACCTTAACATAACGCAAAATACCCTTTTTTTGACCTCTTATTTTCAAGAATTCCTATTTCTGTAAAAATATCTATTTTCATCTAAAAAAAATGTCCTTTGTTAGTAAGATTTAAACAGACTAAAAAAAAAAAAAGAAGAATACAGAAAAGAAACGAGCTATGTGAAATAATTTTACTCCAGGCAAAGACGTCATGGCTTCCAAGGAATGCATCAGAGCATACCATTAATTTTGTTAGAAGCAAAAAGTCTCTTTGCCAGGTAAAACCATCGATCCTCGTCTCTGCACACACGAGTTGCTTTTCCTCGTACTCATTCAATGAGTCAGTAAGCCGAATTTCCTGCTCCATCCAGAAAGCTATTTATAAAACTTTGTAACGCTTCTCTTATGCTCCCACCGAATCTTCAGAGTAAACTATATAATATATGTTCTGGGAATGATATATATTTGAAAAATTTAATATTAATATTTTAACCATTTTCTTGTTATTTTCACATTTAAAAAAATTAAATTTCTGATGGAAATTAATAATGGAACTCCTTAGTGTATGAAGGTAGTGAATTTCATTTAAAAATAGGTTTTCACTAGAAAATTTCTTATTTAAAATTTTTTCAAGTATACAAATAAATTCTTTTAGCAAATGTGTCTGCAAATGAAAGTGGTTAGAGTTAACGTGAAAGCAGTTTTGCAGTGGAGAAGAATACAAGTGCATTTAGCTTGAAGCTGGAATATCGATTAAAAAAAGTTACAGAAATAAAAAGTCAATAGTATGACATGGTTACCTTATGTGTGGTGTAATAAGTATGACTCGAAATAACATGCAGCAAAACACTAATATTATCCATATAACATAAATATGGGAAAATGTTAAAGGCAATTGTTTTTTCAAAAAGGCAATGAATCAAGAAAAAAATCAGAATTAAGCTTCATGCAATTTGCACATTTTATCAGCGTACGTAAAACTGCAAATATCTAGTCAATATATAAACTACCTGAAACATTTATTCAGGCCAATTGTTGCATCAAACAAATCGATATTGGAAAGGAAATCAACCTCATCATTGATATTTGGATTTTTCTCTATGTTAATCTTATAAATCTGAAGGTACTTATAAGTTTCGTATTTGATTTACCTACGCTGTTTCTGAGAAGTGATATAATAAAGATTTAAACAGTGTTAATAATTATCAATAAATAAAAAAATTAAATGTATGAAATGATCGAAGAAATATACTTTAAATTTTAATTTCTTTAACTTTGGCATTTTTGCCACGGCTTTCTTATTTTTCAGCAAACGACGTTTTACATTTCTCAGAATTTGAACTTAACCACGAAGTTCTTGTGGATCTACCAAAATTATCTATTCCGCAAATCGTTTAAACGTGTATCATTTCAGTACTATTTTATTGATATTATTTAATCATATCCTAAGTTTTTTTTTCTCAGTTCAAGAAACTTGTTTCATGTAGAACTTTTCTTATAATAATAATGGTAATAATTTTCATTCATATCATCCAAAAAGTACTTTTAAAAAATAACAAAAGGCACAATTTCATTGAGTCAAACAAGAAAAACTCTTAATACAAGAACAAGAAGTAAATGAAAATTAGAAGAATCTTGATTAACATAGAGCAAATCTAGCTTAAACATAGAGCAAATCTAGCTTAAACATAGAGCAAAGTTAAAAAAAAAAAAAAACATAATGTAGCATTGGTAAGCTTATGAGCTTCTTAAAATATTGTAATGAGCTAAAGATTAGAACTCTAATGAAATTCCTGTGTTATCAATTGAAAAACATATCATTTGTAATAGTTTATGGTAATTTAAAATAGAGGTTCATAAATATGAAACTTTTAACAAAAGAAAAAAACACTTATCATTCTTTTTGCATTTCAATTTCAATGTAAATAAAAATACAAACAGCTTTTAAGTTATAAAAAAAAATTCTAACTCCCTGTGTATCCACTTTAAAAACATAAAGAGAAACGTTAATATTTCATTCCTTCACTTTCGATGTTCCGTGAACATCTAGCAATTAGCAGATGCGACATGCTATAATTCTGGGCTGAGGCGTGACAATAACTGAACTTCCCTTACTTCAGCTTTTAACAAGTGATGACCATGAATTATGGAATCCCTGCTGGAAAGTAATGTAAGCAATGCTAGAAAGATGGCGCTGTTGAGAACTGCCTCACCTGCTGATGCCAAATGGATTGCAAAAAGGCATCAAATTTCCTGTCTGGCGGCTGTTGCAATCGGGAAAATGTTTCACTTATTTGTAATGACAAGTAGACGCACTTTCGTTTCCTCTGAAAGTTGTAATCGGTATTTTTAAAAACGAATTAATGCTCTTTTCAAAATGAATTGTGAAAGAAGTATATCTTGTACTTAAGTGCTCATTCTTAAATTTCTAAAATTTTTTCTAAGAAACAATTTAAATAAGAACGAGAGGATTTGAAACACATTGAAATGTCCTAATCAAGATTTATGCTTCATTTTCTAAATTTTAGCTACGAAAATACTTTTTTTTTTCTTTAAGAAGTAACATGAGAAGGCGGTATTGTTTAGAACTATCTAACTCACAAGAATAGCCGAGATATAATTTTACTGAAGATAATCAATTACCTAATAGCATTTATATTGTGTTAATAAGTAAATATCATTGAATCAAATGAGGCAGATGTGTTTGATATTATAATCAAAGACACTAATTTTAATGCTGGGGCAATTTCACTTTTTGTCCTTTTGAGTCCTGGATCCTTAAATTGAATGATAGAATGGTTTACATTATTTCGTTAAGAATTTGCTGCTCTCTGTTTGACAACAAAAATAGTTGGTTGTGTGCTAGTTCGAAATAAAATTATTAAGAAGACTTACAATATCATGGAACTGAGACTAACTTCTAAATATAACAGTGGAGTTGTACCACTAATCAAATAAAGTAATCGATTATGCAATGCATCGGCAGGGTTACACAAAAAATTTAAAGTTCGTTTTTTAATTTATAGGTAATTCATTTCTCTCCAATGAACTTTACGAAGTAGAACAATTACAATAATGTCTATTTGCGAAGAAAACTTAAGTCCTACAAAGCTATTTTATCTTGTTTTCATCTACCCCTTCATGGCAAAATGCACTTTATTACCATTTTATTTATTTATTTTTGTATTTGTACAATCACTGAAAATATAAAATGATCAATAAAATAAATAAAGCTTTTATACTTATTTAACAGTTAGGGATCATAATAAATATCAAGGAATAAATTTTATTTAAAAAAAAAAGCCTTTAGTAAATACTACTTTAAAAAATATTATGCTGAATATATCAATAAAAAATAAACTTAAGATTTGTAACTCAATATAATACACATTTACCAAGATGCTTTGATTTTAAGCATCGAAAGAATATTAAACTTCTCACATTTCCAATTACAACTTTGTGGAGTATTTTTGAATACCTTTTGGTTAGTTACACTACAACTTGAGAGGCATACCTGCTACATTTAAGTTCCACACTTTGGTGGTAGCGTATGGAAATCAGGTCTTTCATGAATTTCAAATTTCGGCCGTCGAGGAAGCAAATGACAAGTTGCGCCGACAATTTTCAAGTGAATGTGGCACCTGTCATACCAGACGCTTTCTCAAATGTTTCGAGTTTCTGCTGAACAGCCACCTTAAATCTATTCTACAACTTCAGAAAATGTTTCTTCGTAAAGGAGTTAATAAGTTTAAACTTTATTTCGTACGGATATTTAACATATCTAGTGTTAGTTAAACACATGATATAATCAAAACGAACTAAGACATCTATATAACTTTATTCTATGAAGTTAAGTGGTTTCCAAAAATTAGGCAATGTTTTTTTTAAAGTAAAAAATAATTGAAAAATGAGCTTAATATGGAAACGTGTGAGCTTTAAATTTATTTAGTGCATTTTTACTAATGAATATTATTTTTTTACGGTCTATAAACTTAAGTTTATTCAACTACAATTTGCTTAAGATTATAAAGGCTAAACTGGTCAACTAATAATATACGTTTTTTTAATTACGATTTAAATGAATTGAACATTTACATAATTTATTTTTATTTGAAAAAACATGAACATAAATATATTTCTCTGTCTACATTCTTTATTAGAATTTTTTTTTTTTTTGATTTAACAAGACAAATCCATACACTCTGAGATATTTCAGTAAATTCCATAGAGTTGGCCAATAATAAATGAACCCAGTTTCCTACCTTGAGGAAGAAATCGAACTAACCGTAGTTTCAATGAACCACATCAACATTAGTAGAGCAGGTCCCTAATTTAAACAGTTTTTATATAAAGATTCCAAACTCAATTCGGGGAATTACATCCGTAGCCTTGGGCTACCATTATCAATCTACAGATATGAGGACCCCTGGTTCAATCCCAGCCGATGCAAAAGAACATCGTTTTCGAACACTCTCTACATTGGTAAATACGGACAACAAACACGCAACTCACATTATGCTCAACAGATGGCAGTACTATACTGTTTCACCCCGTTTCAAGGTGAACTTGATTTCATTGAAAAAGAAATTTTTAAAAAAAGAAGAAAAAAAAAAAAAAAAAGATTGTCTGAGCCTCAAACAACGTCAAAGTGTTTTTTTTTAACGCAACTTTCCTTATTGTTATCTTTTTTAGTATTGTTAAACATATTCTTTAGTTTTGTTCCTACCTTCTATATAACTTACTTTCGCAAATTATCTTTAGAAAATGTCTGGATTTAAGTATTTAAGCCCTTTATTCAAAATTCACTTTATATTTAAGTACTTATTGAGGATTTCTTTTCATATATGGCTATCTAAAAACGATTATCAGCCCAAAGTAAAATCTTAAAATGTATAAGAATAGCAAATCACAAAGCTTAAGAAAATGAAAATCTCTAATAAACTTCTTGAATTAGCATGTTTTCTATTTATAAATATTCACCCATTAGATGGCGAAGCTCTAGTTTCGGGAACAACTACTCATAATTTTCCAGTTTCCCCTTCATAGATTAATGTTAATTTTATTAATGTGTCATTAAATGAAAACTATTGCTATATTTTATTAACTTTCAAAAGAATGTAAAATATACACTGGTTATCATAAATTAAGGAAAAATCACAAAAATAGCGATAACTCTTTCAAAAGTCAGATCAATGGAGGCCTGTTCTCTTTACGGATGAGTCCAGGTTTAGTCTAGAAAGTGACAGTAGACGTTATTTGATATGGAGAGAACCTGGGACCCGTTATCATCCATCAAACATCCGTGAAAGAGATGCATACGGAAGAGGCAGTGTCTGTGTTTGGGGAGGCATATCCTTAGGAGGGCGCACATACCTCCATGTCTTTCCAAGGGGAACCGTGAATGCTCAGGTTTATCGAGACAACATCCTTGATGCTTATGTGCGCCCATATGCCGGGGCAATTGGTGATTGCTTCCTGTTACAGGACGATAATGCAAGACCACACAGAGCTCGCATTGTTGATGATTATCTTCAACAGGAAACAATTACTCGCATGGAGTGGCCAGCTCGATCCCCGGACTTGAATCCTATCGAGCACGTTTGGGATGCTCTAGGGAGGCGTGTATCTGCCATCAATCCGCCCCCTCAGACCCTTGCCACGCTTGCAACTGCTTTACAAGAGCAATGGCTCTCACTTCCTATTGAACTGATAGACCGCATAATTGAAAGCATCACACATCGCTGTTTGTGCTGTATTGCTTCTAGAGGCAATCATATTCCATATTAAAGGTACTTTTTCTATTGCAAACCGATACTTCCAATTTGTTTATTTTATACATGTGCTAATTTCTATACTACTATTAATGTCTGATAATTTCTTTTTATGTTGTTTAATACCTTACTATGTGTTGTATATTGTGGGTAAGTTTCATAAAATTCCATGTGTAATTTCTTGAGTTATCGCGATTTTTGTGAATTTTCCTTAATTTATGATAACCAGTGTATATTAAGTATTAATATTTTTTTATGAAAATAGGCATACTGAGCAAAATAATCTATTCTCTTTTTTTTTTAACACAATCCTTAGAATTATGTTTTTCTTTAATTGCGGAATTACTTCAATACTTGGCAGAAGCAGCTGTTTTAAAAAAATTCATTAAAAATTATTGATAACGACTTACTTGCACGCTGCTCCCGATATGTGAGATTTAAATTCTCTTATTACTTATTCTCCCTTTACATGATATTGAGTATGATTACGATGTAGATAGTCAGATATCTTGATCTGTCTGGCAGTTTCAGTTTGCAAAGTGGACTTCACATGTGGTGTAGGTAAGCTGACTAGTGTCCTCAGGAAACTAAAAAAGCAGCGTTGAACACCTTTGAGACATCGAGTCAATGAGGTTATTAAAGATGGTCTGAGATATTCTGTCCCGCTTCTCCAGAAGAGAGCTTTCCGGTTCTTGGAGAGTTTGTAGGGGTGGTAGGTTTCCAGTAATTCGCCAGCCTAGAATGTCCCAAGCATGTTCGATTGGTTGCGTGTTCTGTGGAATACGTTCTGGGGAGCGGATCGTCTAGCACTCCTACGTATTTATCAAGCCCTGATACTATCGAGGCTGGATTATGCATGCACAGTCTATGGTACTGCAACCTCCTCTAACTTGCGAGCCCTAGACACAGTACATCATACTGCTTTACGCATATGTTCTGGAGCATTTCATACTTCTCCAGTGGAAAGTTTATATGCTGTTTGCCAACAAATTTCATTACATCTACGTCGCATGCAACTGTCTCTTACTTATTACTTTAGAATCATGTCCTCTAAATCGCATCCTTTAAAGCAAGATGTTATTTCATCAAGCTTGGAGCGACTGTATCTGGCTAGACCATCACACATTCGCCCATTTCATGCTCGCACACACTCACTTATCCAAACATTCGATATTTGTGAATTGCCATCACAATCAGTGGATCACTTTCTCATACCTCCATGGACCATTTCACCATATCAATATATTTCCCTTTTCAAATTCTACAATAAAGCCAATGTCACACCCTGCGTTTTTCATAAAATCTTCACTGCACATCGTCACCAATATTCTCAATATATACCGATTTTTACAGACGGTTCAAAATCTGCTGGATATGTAGGCTGCGGTGTCATCATCGCTGATGATACATTTAGTTATAAAATCCCAGATATTTGCTCCGTCTTCACTGCTGAAGCTGTTGCTATCCTTATGGCACTACGAGTAATTTCCTCACAATCTACTCGAAAGTATTGCCTCTACTCTGATAGTATGAGCGTTTTAAGCAAACTAGAAAAGTTTCACTGTGATAGTCACCCAATTTTATGTATCATTATTCATTTGTTAATAAGTCTTCAAAAGAACGGCTTTGAGATTTTATTTTGCTGGGTACCAAGTCATGTTGGTATTACAGGGAATGAACTAGCTGACTCAGCTGCACGATCTGCCACATCTGTCTTATCATTATCCATTCCTTTCGCCGATGTGAAACTATACATTCGAAAACTTGTAACATCAATATGGCAACAACAATGGGACCTGAAAGTTTTTAATAAATTGCATAGCATTAAATCTATTTTAGACAGTTTGCCAGTGCTGCGCTTGCGCAGTGCTGACGTAAAGCTTACCCGCCTCTGAATCGGTCACACCCGGCTAACTCACCTCCATTTATTGTTTGGAGAGCCTTCTCCTGAATGCAGCACTTGTAACGTTCCTCTCACAATTCATCATATTTTAATAACGTGTCCATGAATTAATCAACATCGTTTAAAGTTTTTTGGGAGTTCCGTTTTATGCATGTAAGATTTGTTGGATGACATTCACCATCCTAACATTTTTGCATTTTTACGTGCTGGTATTTTTAACTGCATATAAAAGTTTTAACACATCTACTGTTTTATACACTTTTAAAATCTTATCACCTTTGTACATTTTACTTACTTCACGCGTTTTATACTGTATTCATACTTTTTATCTGATTTTAACCATACAATTTATCTTGTTTTATTCACTTAGTACTGTTTTATCAGTTTTAATTGTGCTGCAATTAACATTTTGTATGAACTTAGACGTTTGAACTGTTTCACCATATTGTTTGGCGCAGCATGTCCTCATTTGGACCTTGTGCCACTAAACCCTACATTCAATCAATCAATCAAGCATTTTCGATTGGTTTCATGTCTGGAGAACACGCTGACCAATCCATTCGTATGACTCCTTTCTCCAAAAGGAAATCATTCAACAAATTTAGCACGATGTGGCATGCAATTGTAGTACGTTAAAATGAAGTCATCTCCAATTACTGCAGCGTAAGGGGCTATAATAGGTCTCATGATCTCATCCCTATATCGGCGACCGGTTAGTTCCATTTCAAAAATATAGAGATCGTAAGATGCCAGCATGGATCATCACTCCCGCACCACCTAGTTTTACACTTTCGTGAACGAAAGCAGGATTGTTTCTAGTGCCACGTTCCCTCCAGATGAAAATGCGCCTATTATCAAGATGATCAAGAAAAAAAAAGAAAAAAAAACAGGACTTTTCAGAGGAAAAGTATTGCTCCATCCATTTCTCCCCTATCTCACATGCTCTGCTGACCACTCCCTGCTGGCACGACGGTGCCTTGGTGTTCACGTGACACACACCATTGGTCAGCGAGTATACAGACCTACAGCATGAAGGCGGTTTTGGAGAGTTTGTGTTGAAACTCTGATGTCAGTAGCCAAGCGAAGGTGTTGTTGAATAAGAGTGTTAATATTTCTGTGTTTCCGAGTCGTTAGTTTTAAATAACTGTCTTTATTGGACGTTGTTGCACGCCTACGCCTTTGATTTCATCTTTGCGTCTCCAAAAAAACGGTTCCAGATCCAGGAAATCACGTTTTGTGTAACTACAATGGCTTCTGCTGCTTCGACTTATGTTTGCCCTCCCCCTCTAACCGGCCAATAGCTCTCCTAGCTGCCCATGCGTTAAAATGACCTCATTGGGACAATTTACTGAATATCAATCATACTTTTCCGCTTTGTCTTTGATTAAGTTGAAAGCCATCACAAATTCGCTGCGGCTGAAGTGTTATTTTCGATGTCAAACTCAAAATGTGCCTACTTTAAAATTTGAAAATATGAAAAATTTGCATTTGTGACTCACTTCTTCCATTTTATTCAAAAACACAAAAATTACTTATATACCGTTATTTTATACGAGACTTATATATATATATATATATATATATATATATATATATATATATATATATATATATATATATATATATTAATTAGAAAGGTAAAGATGCGAGTTTTCGAATGCTTTTTTTGCACAAGTCCCCACCTACTTTTTCGGTTTCTGAGGACGCTGGTCTGCTTTGGAGATGATGGTCTTCATAGAAATCTAACTACTGTCCATTCTTCTTTGTTTGTAAAATACAAACTGGCAGAGAATATACTCTCTTAGTGCAGAAGCTCGTTAGATTTCTAGAGTGCATCTCGCCTTAAAGATTTCTTACACTTCGGCAACGATTAGGAAAAACTATTATAAAAGGAACAAAAAATAAATGTAATAATAAATGATTTGTAAATGCCTTGTTCTTAGGCTTATGATTTAAAATAAAAGAGAAAATAACATTTTTTTCGATTTTTTACTTTTTTTTTGTCTTAATTTCTTAATTTTATGATTTAATGTTGAAAACAAAATACCATGATTGTCTAACTGTGTAAACTGGTTTTGGTATTTCAATATACAACTCGGGAATGGAAGGCGTTGGGAGAAAAATGTGACTATATGTTTGATTACCGTTCGTAACCAAAGTTCCAATTTCGGGAACATGCTATAAAAATAAAACTTACCAATTTTGTAGTAGAAGAACTTACATTCTGCTTTACATAGGCAATATTAAATACAAAAATTCTAAAAAAAACCATAAATGCAATATCATAAATCATAAATTCTGCGGTGTACGGCCTAATGGGTATCAGATGTTCCTGTAATTGAAAATAAAATGCTTGCTCAGAAATAATAAAAGAAGCAAAAAGTAACGTAAATGAACTAAAGTTTTTTTTTTTTTTTTAAATAGTCCTATTTAATCCATGTTTTATTTTCCATGAATAATTTTAAATTCGAAATTTAGATTGTTTTTCAATAAACCTCATATTTTTTTTAACATTATTATTCCTTTTTTTTTTTTCCTTTGACCAAAGATACAAAATCCTTAATTTCCGATTTTTTTTTAAATGTATTGTCGTTGTTTTTTTTTCTTCTTCAAATTATAACATTTCAAAGTGGTTTTTGTTCCTAATAGACGTTTGCTTAGAAAGTCACATTCAACAGTTAAGCAAATAAAGCTATTTTATTATCTTTTATTTTTAAACTATTTTTTTTATTTTCATTTTATTAATTTCATTTTATTCTTTTCATTTATTCTCTTCATTTATTCTCTTCATTTATTCTTTTCATTTTATTATTTTCATTTATTCTTTTCATTTTATTCTTTTCATTTTATTTCATAATTTTCCTTTTATGTGTATAGCAATTGTCTCCTTTGTGAATAAATACCCTTTTGTAACTTTATAATTAGTCGTATTTTTTATTTGTCTTCTTTGTTTTTAAATTATTCCAAGAAATTAAATAAGAAAAATAACACGCACTTCTTTCTAAATATACAAGTTAAATAGTTTCAATTCAGGTATATGTTTTTTTCTTTCATTATTCTGAGCCTAATTCTTTCTTTCAATTTTTTATTTATTTATAGACATACTTTTATTTATCTCTTAGTTGTATTTTTTTATGTTTATTATTCTTTGTTTTGAACTTATTGTATTTTCTAATTAAAGGAAAACAAAGCTAATGCATTATTCAAAAATCATTCTTATTAATTCATTTTTATTCAGATATTTTGATTTTACGAAACATTGTGTAGCAATTTTTCATTTTGAAAATTTTTATTTACATAAAAGATATAATTTAATGAATTTTTAATGTGTATATTTCAGATTATTTATAATTAACGTAGCAAAGTTGTATACATTTTCAAAGAAAAATAAAAGCAATATTTATGCCATGTGACTTAAAAAAATATTAATATGAACGAAATTAAATAAAACCGCAAAACTCACAACATATATTTCATAGGGAAATGCAATCTCTTTTTAACGATATTTGTAAAAATAAAACTTTTTTCTCGTTTTCAAGGGAGAAAGTAAGTTGAAATTTTCAAATTTTTTACATCACTTCCCGCAGCCATTCCTTTTATTTTTGCTACGATTATTTTCAATTTGTTCTTCTGAGCCACTTCACAAGGTATGCCGCGGGCGAATTTGATAGGATATGAAGTTGATACTATGTTGTATGCACAGTTGCTCAGACAGATATATGCAAATTTGGACTCCTCTTCTGATTAAACAATTCCTCTAGAATCCCCTTTCCTATACGCCGCTCCCCGCAAAGCGTAATTAGGGTTGCCAGAATCGTTGCTAGAATAATCCTTTTTCTGGCAGCTCGCCCAGAAATTGAGACCGGTGTTCGCCAACTCATAATGAAAATGGATCATACTTGGCTTCTGATAAATGGACTTAAAATTGAAAATGAAGAAGTAACGAACTTTAAATTCAGATTTAAAACAAGGTATTACGTATTTTCTGTTGGAAGATAGCTCTCCGAAAATTGAGAAATTAATCTAAAGATATTGTACAAAATGATATTTTATGCAAATTATGTGATAGTAAAGTTTTGGGAAAAGAATAATTAATGTAGATATATTTTCTTCATTAAGTTCCTGACAGAGATTTTTTGTGTTTTGTGATAAATGTTTTGCTCTGCTTTCATGAAAACAATTGTTGCATAAATTTGCCATGGTACGTAGTTAATTTTAGTATTCTAATAACTACGGAAAACCAATTTATGAAATGTTTAGTTAAAACAGTTGTGTTACAATTTACTAAAATGATATTAATGTATTGAATCATAAAAGGAAAAAATCAAATTGTCAAATGGTAGCAAATGATCAAAATTTAAAATAAATGAATAAACAAATAAAAAGGCATAATCTTAATAAAAAAAATATTATATTTTTAAATTCGTTTCTAAATAGAGTTTTTCAATACTTTATTTATAGCTGGCATTGGGCAGCCGACTCAATTCTGAGTTTACGATTTTCAATGTTCAACTCCATATCCTTGTAATTTTGAATCTAACTCAGAAGTAAGCCTTCCATGACTAACCCGACAGCTTGAGAATTTCAACCTACATTCTATCTACCACTGAGGATATTTTATGTCAGCACTGTGGTTGGTGCGAGCCGGAAGTAGAATTCTTATCGACCGCCAAAGCTGGGATTCGAACCTGGGCCTTCTCATAAGGAGACGTACGGTTTATACCCCAAGCCCCCACTTGTGCTTAATTAATTACAGACTAATATCACATTAATAAAGTTTCAATAAAGTATGTTTGAAAAATATTTTCTAAAAATTACCATTAATGCGATTTCAGTCAAGTTTGTAAGCAATACAAAACTTATATTCTCAAAGATATTTATTTAAGGAACCCATATTGGAAAATTTATTATTTTCAACATGATTAGTGAGTTTTGCAAAGACTCTACCTATTGTTTTTTAAAACATTTACGTTTTTGTAATTTATATTTATTTTTAAGTAAAATAAGCTTTCAAAATATAGCATTTATCAAGGCTGTTTATACATTTAAAGTGAAGTTCAGAAGTACAACTAAAATAAATATTTAAAAAAAAGGCTATTTTTAATCAATATAAATCAATTTCTAAAAAAAAAATGGAATTAATAGAAAAGAGAAAAGTTTTGAAATTATTTTGAATACTATACAAATATTTATAAATTTCATTAAACTAAATATCACTCATAGTCATTGGAGATAATTTACTCCAAAAAAATTCAGTTATTGTCAGTTATTATCTTCTTTTAATAGTATCTCTTAAATTTAAGGATTGATAGACATGATAGGTAATCACAAATTAATTTTTCAAAATTGGCGAAAGCCGTCTCTCATTTAGGTCTTCATTTAATTTTGAGATTTTGTACAAAATATATTTCGCCATTTCTCAGGTTTCTCCAAGTGGAAAAGCAGAAAATGCTGCTCAATGCCATTTAAAAACCCATTAAATTTTCTATAACGATATACAGTTTCCTTATGCAGGGGTATTTTTCTTATCCATTCTGGCTTTTGTGAACATAAACTTCAACCAACCAATCATTTTCTTTATCCAAAAGTCAACCAACATATTCAGAGAGATTGAAAACTTGTAAAAGAGTATGGAGTTGCAAAGCACATTGAGAGGGCGAATATCACAAAAAATGGGCGAAAATCAAGTAGATTGAAATCACATAGCTAGTTGCATAGCATCTCGTTAGCCAAACCTCAATTCGAATTTTTTTTTACTATGTATTAGCCTTAACACTAGTTTATGCGGTATCTGTAAACACACCGGAAGAGATCTAAATACTGCATATTGTCGTCGTTTTACAGACCTTGCATCTTTGAGCATGTCTCAGATTCCTTTTTACGTCGTTGTAGAAGTTCAATTATATAAATTCTAATACCAATAGTACCGATTCCATGTTCAACGTCCAGTAAGTATCAACTAGAAGCACTACTGCTGATAATGTGATAACTTTTTATGTAGTTAACACATTTTTGATATGTTCAGTTCGTAATCTATTTATATTTATTCGCTATTTTCGACTTTACAAAGAGGTTTGCAACTCCAGTTCAGTTTTTACCCACCTGATGAAGTTTATCTTTCCTATTATTTGTTAGTCGAAAAAACCTTGTATTTCAGTTTCTTATGTTACTTCTAGAAATAAGAGAAGGCTCAGCTTTCACTGAAGGAATAAACAGTCGTAGGATTATGAGTTATTTAAACTAAATTCTAAATTAAAGTTTCAAAACATAACTTTACCTTTCTGTTTTAACCTATTTGATTTCCAATACAAGCTTATAGTAATTAATAGGTTGACACACAGAGGAAAAAAATATGGTTATAGTTTTTTAATGTGTGTTAAAATTTGGTAAAGCGGGGAAATTCTTAATTTTATCATGATATCTAATAGCATGACATCAAAACAATTTTTAGTTAAATTTATTTTTCAGTTTTGTATTTTTTATTAAATGTGTAGTAATAAGAACTGTTATTTTTAAAACCAGAATTTTCTTTTTACCGTTTCCTTCTAAAAGGCTTAAATTTTGTACTTTGATTTTTTTTAAACAAAAATTACTTTTTATAATATTGTCTAATTAGAAATGTCATTATCATACAGAAGAATAATTTTTTTTACGTGCAATTATCAAGCGAGTGGTAAATTTATCTATAATATAAATAATAAATATTAAGTACAATATTTTTACGATTGAAAACATTTCTATTTTTCACACTAACAGCATTAATTTTTGATTTACTATGCTCATAATGCATGCATAAGATGTAAAGAAATACATATATATATATATATATTTATATATATATATATATATATATATATATATATATATATATATATATATATATATATATATATATATATATCACGTACAAAGGGAAAAATCATCAACTTACCTGACATATGTCTTGTCTTTTCAACGAAAATCAATCTGTCCCAAAAGATATATCTATCAGTAAATCTGACATTCATATCGGCTTTTTTCGCCCTCATGAAGAGAATCAAAAGAATATTTCGTAATAACTGCCTTTATTATAAAAAGTTTCTGCGAGGGCGTATATATAAGACGATTGGAATAAGATTTTAAAAAAAAACTGCATTTTTACCAAGTAGCTTGCTGTAGAAATGAAATTGTTTTTATTTTGTACGCTTATTTTTTCGTGTAAATTTCCTCTACATTTAAACTTAACTGTCGTGATTTTAATTATTACAGTTTCCGATCATGAGCAAAAGCAGCTCCGTTATGCAATAATATATATATATATATATATATATATATATATATATATATATATACAATGTCTATGTAATGCATTGTTTTTGGTATTGACTACAAAAACAGAGTATCAATCACCTACGAACTTAGAAATATCTTCAGTAAAAATTTAAGAACCATTATGAAAAAAAAAATAAAATTAAATGTGCTCGGACATACCTACTCAATGTATTAAAAGAGTACTAATTTATATATTTTTTAAAATTAACTTGAGAAAAATAAACAAACAAAATTTTTTAGCACGCTACAAAAAATCGTAAAAAAATAAGCTAAATAACTATTACTATTGGCCATTCAGTATAAGATATTTGAATTAATTTCAGAAAACTAAATTAAGCCGTACATTTCTTATAAAGTAGTCAAACTTAATATTAAAAAAAAAAAAACTAAGTCTGCCACTTTTAATGTTTTTCAATAAATGTAAGAATATTCTCGAAAATAGAAAAACAAATTTCGTGAGACTAATAAAAATTTAGATAAATTTTTTAGAGCTTTATGATTTTGTTTAACTCTAATCTTTATTGTAATACAACATAATTTTTATATTTCAATATTGTTTGAAAATAAACAAAAAATGTCAACTCATTTTAAAGATATTTATATGATTATAAAACCATAGTTTTTTTTTTTATCAAACTGATCCAAACTCCCCTAGAAAAACTGTACTGCGGAATTCTTATGTAGGGGGGGGGGAAGGAAACACAACAGAAGGCACACATGTTTGTTTCTCATCTTTACCAGCAAGGAAAAAAATCAATTATGATAACTTATTTACTTAAGTACTAGTATAAAAATGTGTTAATTAAAAAATAAAATTGGACGGCAATTTTATATTCCATATTGCTCTTACATTAATGTCTTAAACATAAATACAAATTATTTAGAACAAAATTTATGTAATTTTTTATTTTATTGTATTTTAATGAAGTTCTTGAAAAGTAAAGCACTACCACAACAGTGTGCTATGAGTCAGAGGGTTCAAGAAGCTTAAGATACACAACTTTGCAACCAACAACATCATTGCTAATATTGCCAAATGTAAGTCTCAGATATGCTAGTATCCATTGATATTTAGCTAGGTGAACATGACTCTGGTCTTTCACTTGGCAGGGATTCTTGCCTCCTAAAAGGTTTTCGCACGGTTCATTTTAGAATCAATGAAGAAATGAACTTAAACTGTAAGGTAGGGGAGAAGTTTTTCTAACGGTCGGACTAATAAGGATTGGACTTATAGTTTATGATAACCCGTGCGGTGGAATTCTTTCTTCTAAGATTTGTTGGTTTTATGACATCACTGAAGATTCAACATCAGTCTTTCTTAATGATAGTTAAATTACTTTTAACTACTGAGATCTCGTGGCTCAATGAATTCCTTCGCAAAATTTATTTATTGGGTGATAGTTCAATTAAATTAAGCTCAAAATAAGATATTTGGAATGTTTCTAAATAAATAATGACAAATTAAAAGTCATGAAGATAATTTTAAGGAATAGCAGGAATGCCTAAGATTAATAGTATCCTGATTTTATTATATTTATTATTTTGTTTTTAAATATCCTTTTTTTTATTACTGCAGAACCAGTTTACCTTTCATAGCCTTAAAGGATCTTTTCAAATTGAAACAAAACATCCAAATTGAAAGAAAATTTGCATAGGTTAATTTGAATGAGTCTTATGAGAAAATTTGCTCTTTTGAATAAATCAATGGCATTTTGGAACACATTTTTTTTATATTTATAGTTTTCCCGCATTTTATTATGGTCTTTGACGAAATATATTTTAAGTGTTGTACTTACGAAATTAAGTACAATAATAGAATACTCTTTAAATAAACAGAAAATGTCGACTTTGTAATACTCTTTTCCACAGAAAACTAATGCAAACTATAAATTACACGAAATATTAATACGAAATAATAATCATTTAAATATTAAGTAATATTAGCACCCAGTTTTTTTAAGTATTTTATGACTTTCCTATGGTATTTTAAGTAATCACTGTTACCATTATTGCAGGACCAACACTTAATAAAATCGGTATCAATATCTTGAATTACAATATTTTTCAAATTTCCTAAAACCTTAATAAAGCGTTAGGTTGATCCCTATTTTTCAGCTCAGGCTAAACCCATAGTATTGCGTATTGGAGTTTAAAATAGCTTAAACAGAACCGTAATATGGTTCATTTTGGCACCATATTAAGGTTGCAAAAATTTCAAACACAATAACAATTCAAAAGGACCTAAATATGTCAATAGTGTAATAATTTCAAATATTTAAAACAGAAATTTAAGCGTTTTAAATTAGTAGCATTTATAATTTCGCAGAATCGAACAACACTTTTTTGTAATATAATAAAACGTACAATTTCTAAACAATGAAGAACACGAAATAATATGAGAGATTTTAAACTTTTAAAGACCTTTGCTGCAGTCTTCTCTAATAATATGAGCTGGCTCATAGCTTATACCTAAGTATCATCCAAAATTCAAAGAAAAAAAATTACATGCAGTTCAGTCTTTTAAATGCACCAGGGACTTTCTCCGATGCAAATAAAGCTCGCATTGAAACAAAATTTGCATCCATTTATTTAAATGAGCTTAATGTAAAGTTCAAAAGAGAATTGTAAAGGGATTATCAAAAAGGAAAACAATGTAATAAAAGCATGAGGAGAATGACACGGTGTTAGGAATTAAATATTATAAAATGAAGATATGGGGTAAAAAGGTAAAACATTTAGACAAAAGAAAAACATCGTATAATATTGTTATCTACATTAAGACCAACGCATATTTTAATGCAAGTCAAAAGTATTTTTACAGAGTGTGATTAATTTCAGTAATAATCCATTAAAAATAACACACACACACACACACGAAACTTGTTTAAAATAAATGTTATATTTATGTTTAAAAAGAGTAGTAAGTCATGAAGCATTTTTACTTATTTGAAACTAGTCGTTTTTAAGAAAATAAATCGATTTCTTTTCAAATTGTTTATTAAAATCAGAATTCTTATTGTTTGAAAAGTCTTATATTTAAAATTTGATTTTTCAGTAACTATTCAACTGATTTCACTCAAATTTAGTAATTTTCCATAAAAATTTACATATTTTAATATGACGCAAAAAAATTTAAGCCTTTCATTTCAAACTTTTTTCGACTATTATCTACTAAATTAATAAAACAATTTTAATGAGTATTATTTTTTTCGTGGGAATATCTTTGGATAAATGAATTTTATAATTGTGGTGAGAGTTTTAAAAATTATTAAAAAACTGGTTACACATTAAATGGCTGAAAAAATAAAAAGGAGAAATATTGGCAAAAAGCCTTAGAATTTGGAAAAATAAAATTTAAAGTATAGTGTAGAAACAAAGCAAATGCTGCCAGATCCGGCAAAACATACCATTTAAAAAAAAACAATAAATACTTAAGTTTTAAAAAAAAATCATTACTCATCCATGTTACAGCAAAGTGAAGGACATTAAAAATATAAAACTGAGGAACGTTTTAACAACTAAAAAACATTTAATTGTTAAGCTTTATCGCTAACAAAAAACACAAAGCAACATACACTTAACAAGAAAATTTAAAACAACATCAGTTGCCAGTTGAGAATAAATCCCAGAGAGGAAAAATGAAATTAGTGGAGACAAAAATTTTCTGAATGTTAACTAACTCGATGACTCTTTATATGTTAGCTTTGTTGGCGTAGAAACCGAAAATGGTTAGCTCTGAAAAGCAGCAGTGCATACAATGAGTGTTTAAGATTAATTTTAATAAGCCAAATTTGGCAAGAAAAAGTTTAGGACTATAGCTAAAATTGGATCTGCTGAACCGACGATGCAATTCGAAAAATAATGTTCTAGAGACTTTGGTTTTTAACGTCAAAGGATTAAAGTTACCTGAAGGTCAGAGATGGACAGCAGGTGTTAACATTCTTGGAGAAGCTATTGACAGCTAAATTATAGTTAGTCTTAACCACTTCCCTCATTATCCCAAGTTTACCCGGGTATGATGCAAATATTTAATATCCCGAGTAAACTCGGGCATAGCAATATTCGTCAATACGTTTTGTTTTATCGCGTTTTTATTCGGCCAGAAGCAAAGCAAAACATAATAATAATCTGCTGTGATTGGAAGTTAACCAATATTTGTTTGAGAGTTTTTGTTATCTGTGGGACTGCAGACTTGTTTTGTATAATTGCATATACAATGGTTGATAAATTTACACAAAAAAAGAGTAAAAAATGGCGTTCAATAGCGAAAGTGAAAGCAATGTAGATGATTTTTCAGATTATGAAGATGTGAACATACTAAGACTAATATTTAACTTCTTTCATTTGACCGAGATAATTTGGGATAATAAACTGATAGTAAATTAAATATTTTTTACCCATAAAATAATTAAAAATTTAACTTAAATTTTGTGCATTATGATTTGTTTTAGTTCCTTGTATTTATTAATGAAATAAAAAATTATATTGATTTTTTACATTTTTGTTCTTCAAAAATTTTTTTTAGGGAAGCTGTTGAACAATCGATGAGAGGATTCTCCTACACATTAGAACACACAGCTATTCCCATGAAAAAAAAATACTTCATTTCAGATAAAACAATACAAAAGCAACATCAAAGAAAACAATTAACAATCCAGGAAAAGTTTGTGAGATGAAATAAGAATATTGTTACATTTTCATACTCATCACCAAAATAAATTTGAAAAATAAACTGTCTCCAGTTAGTACTTTCGCGGTTTCAAGTTTTAGTTAATTCTTTGCTTAAGCGATTTTCATGATTAATTAAGCTAACTGATAACATTTTTTTTTTTTTTTTTTTTGATTTCTGGTATCATTATAATTTGGATTTTATTTTACAGTTTGAGAAGTTTAGCATAGTATGATTAAAAAACCTAATTATTTTTTTTCTTTTTCTTTTTTGCTATTTAAGATATAATATTTTACATGCTAACGAAATTATTGTCTTTAATATATAATTATATAGAAAGTACCATTTAAGTAGAAGCTTTGTTATTAGAAATAGAGAAATTCAAAGTGATATTAGTCTGTAGTGCGCAAATGAAAATTAATAAATTAAAATTAATCAAAAATAATTTACAATTCAAAATAGAAGAAAGTCTGTCATTCTTTCTTTCAAGGAAGTAGAATATTTCGTAGGAGAAATACCTACAGTACTTATAAAAATCTTAGTTATGTGAAAGTATTTAAAATGTCTTACCCTAAAATGCACCGTAAAGTAAGTTTCTTATTATACATTCAAATTAATTCTAATTTAATACTTTTAGTTTGCCTCTGAGAAATAAATACTATTTGGCTCTTCAAAAAATATTTTTACTTATTTATTTATTTTTGTTTTGACTCGTCATACCACAGTCTTGCTAGCATACTAAAAATCAATATTTCGTACTCGTAATTACGCATTGTTCTTGGGATGCCAATGCTTGAGCTAGCAACTTTTTACACTACGTGAATTGGTTATGGTATCTAATTAAGTTCATAGCCTTTTTTATTGAACACGTATTTATCTTTAAATTAGAATCATTATTTTTAAGGGAAATCTGTATTTTTTATAATATTTTTTTCTGTTTTTTGCAGCTTTCATTTATGTCATCATTTTTATATTCTTGCGCGGTTATAATTTTTAAGTAGTTTGCATTTCGCTTCACCCCTGGATATTTTGAATCGTCAATCTTTCCTTTTTTCTTTTTTTTTTTGTTTTTTTTTTTTTTTTTTTGTTTTAGACAAATTTTCAAATACAATTTTTCTAAAGCATCCAAGTTCTTTAAAGAAGATAATGACTTATGTGAACATCCATGGAATGCAATAAAATGAACTTTGGAATTTCAAAGTTTTTTATTGCTTTTTTCGAAATTTAAAATGGTGAAACTTTATTCATCCAAGAAGACAGCGACCAAGTAGTATAATTTAATTTATTCTATAAGAAAGTAATCAAAGAGAAAAAAAGAGTGGTCCTTGCGATGTTTTAAAATAATGAGATATATATGTTTCCCGAAATATATAAAAAAATATATAAATGGCTTCAAAGGAATACAATCTCAAAAATTTTAATGGCGTTCCTTTAATATATATTATACAATATTGACAGTTTATTTAATTTATAGCATTTAGTAAAGTATTTGCTAATAAAGAAGTTTAAAATATGTAGGTTGCTTTAAATGAAACTAAACTCAAATGAACAGCTATCTGAAAAATTTAAATAGAGCATTTTTCTAACATGTTATATAAATGTAAACAATAGTTTAAATTATTTAGAGTGGGAATTTATTACAAAATCAAACCTTTAAGAATATACATATTACTCAATGCTTAAGGAAAAAAAAAAGTTCAAATGAATATAGCCAACAAAAATAAAAAATAAATGCGGCTTCTTACGGGTATTGACAAGCAGATTACTTTATGGCATTCATTTAGTTAGTTTAGGAAAAACAAATGAATGAAAAATGTATATTGCTCATTAGTAAAATGTTCTTTAAAACTCTGAAAATTTAAAATTAAGTGCAGACTAAAAATTTTAACATACAACGCAATAAACAAAAATATTTTGATTTTTTTAGCAATGTAATTTTATACAAAAAAGTACTATTTTTAAAATAAAATATGTGTTACTCAGTATTTAAAAAATATCTTCAAAGAATAAAGCCGCAAAATGTTTCGTGAAGGTATCTTTCTGACATATAAAGACAAATTAAATAATTTGAAATATTTCGAAATTTAAATATTCATAAAAAAAAACCTTTAAGTGTACACATGTTGCTTGGTATTTTTTTTAAAAAAAAAATGTCTTCAAAGGAATAAAGCTCCAAAAAATTTTAGGAGAGTATCTTTGTGACATATTATGCAGACAAAGGAAGGAAGTCTAACTTCTGCTCAAGAACTTGAAGTAAATGAGCATCGTGGTTTGGCCTTTGTGTCGCAAATACCTTAAGGACATAACATTTGCAAAGAATTTGTGTCCTTAAAAGTTTCGGGAATATAGTTGAAAGGTAAGGATAATGCAAAAATTCTTACTTTATCAACTGTACGGCTACAAAATTAGAGCGAACAAATAGCGAAGTTAAAGCATCGCTATCTGTTTTAATTTTTCTTCGAGTACTCAAGTCTTTATGCATCTTTTGAGAATTTAAATACCAAATAAAATAAATTTGGGTGCACATGTACATTTTTTCTGATAAAAAATTCAAAGCATTTCTGAGACTTCTTTTATACGAGAAAAGATTTTCTTAAGCGTAGAAAGAAATACGACTTTTGAGAGAAACAATTTTTGATTTCGAATTATTAAGAATCCTCTATGCAACTACAGCATTTTATGGGAAAGAATTTTCCCACCAAGCATCAAATAAAACACAGTTCAAAGTTGTTGTTTTTTTAAACTATGCTTGTTTCTAGAAAACCACGTATTATTTTCTAGGAAACTTTAGTTTTTTTGCTCTTAGATTTAAAAAATGTATACATTTTCCGCCATTTTAACATTTTGTAGTCGCCTGTTCGTAATCCAAACAATATTTCAGTAAAGTTTTCTTTTTCGTACGATAGACATGGTAAAGGAGAAATAAATATAATTTAACTATTTTTTCAGTTATTCGTTTGAGGTATACACATTATAATATTATTTCAAAGATAAATTTGAAATTATTTTATATATATATATTTGTTAATGTAGGTAATTAAATAATTAAGAGCCAGTTTTCTAAAGAGTCAGACAGGATTAGATACTTTAACATTTCAACATTTCTAGAAATTTTCAGATTATGTTCTTTTTATAAAACTGTAAAATACGCCATTTATTTTTGGAAAAACAAAAGTTTCTTTTTTTTTCTTTTTTTTTTTTTTTAAATTTTATTTATATATTTCGGGAGAGGGGTTTATAACTGCAGATTCTCAGAAATTTTGAGAAAAAGACATTAATTTATGAGTGAGTACAATTAAAGAAATAAATAATTGAGAGGTACTTAAAATTTTTTTTAACTTTATTGAAATTTTAAGGACATGTTCTTCGTGTAAAACCATTATGCAATTTTTGTTAAATTTGATTTTTGTGAAAAATATTTTTTTCTCGAATTTTTTTTAGGAGTAAGGGGGTCAAAACTGCAAATCCTCTGAAAATTTGAAAAAAATACATAAATTTACGAGTGAATTACTACACTTACCATCACAATTATTAAGATATACATAAATACTTTTATGGACCTTTGCATCGTAGATCAGAGGTCACTCAAAATTCTTCAGAAAAATGTCATTCAAAAGTCTTTCAAAATTATTTTCTTAGACTTTGACGGTCTAAATATACTAGTACCTACAGTGAACCACAATGGCATATATATTTCGGGAAAAATATATCAATGGGTAGTACCTTAAAAAAGAAACTTATGTGTGGTGTATATTTGGCGTGAACTTAAATATGGAATTAATTAGTTCTAAATAAAACACACTACTGATTACTGCAATTCAAACTGTTTACAAGTTTAGTCATCCCGTGTGTAAAGTGCACTGAAATTTTTTTAATTTAGATACCGTTTTCGTAAATTTTATAACTTTATTGCGAAACTCTCAAATGCATTTAGCGAGAAAAATCTTTCTTACTCAGTATTTTAGGATAAAATAAAGTAGTAAATTATTTATTTAATGTAATTTAAAAGCATTTTGCTTTTAAATGGAAATATAATTCCTATCGACCTTCTCATTTCGCATAAATTCTTTGCATTTTCTATAAACCCTTCGCATTTCTTATAGATCATTTGCTTTGTTACATTTTGATAAATAACTATTCACATTGTTGAAAAAATATGTCGCATTTCCCATAGAATCTTTGCATTTCCTATAGACTCTTTTCATTTCTTATAGATCCTCTGCTTTGTTGCATTTTGATGACTAACTATTCATGCTATTAAAAAAGATATTTTAAGATGACCTCTATAAAAATAATTAAAAAAAAACATTCATATTAATTGCTTTAATAGAATTTAAAATAATCAGTAGTGTTGAATTGAACAAAATCACTTTTTTCTTAATAATAATGTTTTGGATACAAATATTTTTAGGTGCTATAAAATATCAGATCATATAACAGCAGATGCTTTAAATTATCTTTAAAAAATTATTTAGGTACGAAATCCTAAGTAGTTTGGGAAGCATTGAAGAATAACTTGAAACTATATTGCCAAAGCTATAACATGGTTTTTTGATGCACTTTAAAAGAATAATAAATAAAAAAAAAACACATTTTAAGTTCATTAAACTTGAAGATCTGTCATTTTAAAATGTATATTTTGTTATTTTAAACTTTAAAACAGGCAGATTACTTGAAAGTTATAAAAGTTATTAAAGTTTTTTTTTTTTTTTTTTTTTAAGTCGCTTATCCCACCAGATACATCAAAATCAATACTTTATTCCCATTTTTGTCAATTTTTATGATGTCAGATAATGCAGTATTAGAGTAAGTCTTTAAATATTAAAAAGTTAGACTGCAAACACTTATCATTTTCTGAAAACTGTGTCTTTTAACGTTTTGCGCCATTTCTCGAATAAACAAAGGGACGCAGGCTAAAGATAGGCCAAACTTGACTTAACATTCATGAGTAACCATTGCAAAGTCACAGCAGTTATGAATAGAGAAATTTATTCACAAAAAAGCATAATTTCTTGCAACTACAGAGCCTTCAAAAAATAGCCTTAAATTAACGCCTTGAAATCGCACCTGTCAACATGCTTATTAGCTTGAACAAATCATTATTTTGCTCGAATATTCAAATAAGGACTCATACACATATTCAAACACTTAAACTAGCATACATTTTAAGTGTCTTATCATACAAGAAAAGTCTTAAACGATTTTCGTTTTCGGTATTATGAATAGCGAGTGAGACAATATTCGATTCGGATATAAAAATTCATTGAAAAAATGCATCAAAATTATTATTTTCTGTTTGTGATTAAATTATTATAATTTTATTTAATCATAATTTCTGAATTAAATATTGAGACGCTTAAAATTAAAAGAGCTGAGGACGCTTAAAGTGGCATGTTATTAAAGCAGTTGTTTAGTCAAATAATTTTGATTTTAAAATGTGATTATATTCTTTTAATTTTTTACTCATTAAGTAAATACAAATTAAAATAAAAGTGACATTTTAAATTTTAATTATGTTGCGAGAGTCTTGGATATTTATTTTTTAACTAAACAAAAAGGAAATTTTAATAATTCCGTTCAAAGTTTCAGAAATAGTACTGGACACAATTCTCCATGTCTACAGTTTAAACTAACAAAAATATTTTAGTACTGAGAATTTTATAAACCAATTTTTATTGCTAATTTTCAGTTAAATTTTGTATTATGTTAACGGAAAATATAAATCATTAAATCATATTGTTTTAGTTGTTCAGAATAATATAAAATTTTTCTATAAAGATACGAAAGTCTTAGTATAAACAGATTATAATTGGCTGATAGGTTACTTTAGTAAATTTCGAAAAAAAAAATTTACATTTTAAATTAAATTTTAGAAAAAAAAGTTTATAGTTATGTGAATTTTCAAAATTTTATTATTATTTTTTTTTCAATTTATAGATTTACCCATTTAGCGTTCAAAAAACAAAATCTTTGAGTTATATAATACATTAAAAGCCGGAAACTGCAATTAACAATAAGGAAAACAAAAAAAAAAAGAGAAAGGCGATTAATTTTTTTAATACAAAGTTCGTTTATGCTTCAAATGTGTTTCAAAATCAAAAATATATTTTGTAAAATAGTAAAAAAGAATGGAAGTAATAAAAGAAATTGTTTTATTTATTATCTAAACTATAGCATTAACAGATGTTTCTGAAAAACTCAGAAAATATATCTTAATATATATTTAACAGATTGTTAGTTTTCGAAATTTATTGTAAAAACCTACTTTGAACATTTTTCGTCTACAATTCTTTCCCAAAGATGGCACCACGATTTAAATCATTAGTTCTTGGAAGAATTAAAATTTTATCTCCGCTAGGATCACAAAATTTATCTGAAAAGAAAATAATTTATCAATGAAATTTTTACTTCTACACGACCTACATTTAAGCTTAAAAAAAAGATTTCTTTCTGTTGTCTCAAGTTATAAAATGAAATAATTTTCTGTTTATAATTAAATTGCAAAATTAATATAATTTTATAGGTTTATATTTTTTTTTTTATATTTCTCAACTTAATTACATTTTCATCCATTATGCAAATTCTAAGAAATGGAACAATAACTTTTTTTCCAAAATTTGTTTTAATTTCTTTAAATAAATGTGATATCTCATTAATTTAAAATAAATATATTTTAATTAAATCAGACGAATGTAACATACTTAAACATGCCTATTAAATGATAAGCTTTATATAAATGCTTATACTTTTTTTAAGATAATATATTGATATGTATAATATAAGCTATTATAAGCTAATATATAACATTGGTATACTGCAAACCGCTTTAAGCTTATTATTTAAATAACTTAATTAAAAAGAAAATCAATATAGTTACCACGATCTCTTCTTTTCTAAATTGTAATTTGATATTTTTTTATATACATAACAGTTTGTATTGTAATCTGAAATAGAGTATGCGCGATTGACAAACAATAACTAAAAATAACAAAATAATTGTTTTAAAAAAATAATAAATATTTAAAAAAAGACAGTTCTGTGTATTCAAGCATAATATATCAATTATAAAAAAAATTAAAATTTACTTAATTTATTAATTATAAGCTTATTATTTTTTTTCTAATTCTTTACTTTTTGTCACTGTTTTTTTCTCTTAAATTATTGTTCCATTTTTTTCTTCTTTTGTTCTTGAAGTTAAAACAGGTTATGCTATTAATTGTTTTATCTTTGAAAAAGTTTAAAAATAAAAATAACAACATTAAAGTTATTTATACAACAATTAAAAATAATGCTTGGAGGTTGACATTTGTTGAATGCCCACCCTATCCAACGAGAAATTAGTTATTCAGATAGTACCATCAATTTCACTTCTCTCCTGTTTTAGTTATCTGGATAAAATTTTCGATTTCTATTTCCTGGTACCAGGACTCGACGGATTTCACCGGTTGTCCAACGTCGGAAAACACCCATTTATTCTTGATACCACTATAGAAAGTTTTACCACTCATAAAAGCATTTGAAATTTTTATGACCTACATTTTGAAAAAGTACTCGGTAAATCTATAACCAGTATTTGGTGCAAACATTTGGTTAAAAAAAAATTATTTTATTTTAGTTATATCATAAATTGGTAACAGTGATCATTACATACTTTCATGGTGCAACTGACTGCAGCAAAATTTCATAAAAGACGCAAAACTTTGACGGTTATAGTAATCTGAAATATATTTGTTTACGACGCCATGTTTTCTTTATGTCCTTTTAAATTTTGTTGTTTTCATAATATGGATAGCTGCATATCAGGAAATAACGGATTAACGGTAAATAGTGTTCCAAATATTTTGGTGATAGTTAAATACGAATTTATGGTGTAACTTTTTCCTGTATTTGTGCACTTTAGAAAAACTTAATAATGATGCAAACCTTTCTCTGCTTTTATTAAAAAAAATTTGTTTTGTCTCCTTAAAACGCCTATTTTTGGAGCGACCTTCTTTTGATATTTGGAACTAGTGAAAATACTAAAATATGGTAAAATTGAGCTCTATTTTATACAGCCAGCAAATGAATATCAATTTTCGGTGCAACGTGGTTCAAAATTTTTAGCAGTGTATATAGTCCATCAATTTCTAAAAACATATCACGTACCAGGATTATGAAAAGAACCCAAGTAGTGATCAAATGAACCAAGATCAGAACCCAAGAAGTAGTTTAGTGAAGGCAAGAAAGCTATTAAAAGTGACCCAGTAGCGTCTTTTCCTTTTAAGTGGGATTAATGATTACAAAGATATGGAGTAAAATTTTAAGAAACCCAAATAAATCGTATGAATATTCGGTTCAACGTTGGTAATAAAATCCAACGATTCCGTTGAAAAGCTTTTACTAATTGTAGTTCCCATTTCACCTAATTTACGTTTAAGATATAAATTTAAAATAAAACCTAGACTTAAAGCAACAGTTTTATTCAATATTCAAACATTTTTAAAAAATAATAATTTAAAAATATTCAACGTTTATTAAACACTTTCTTATTAATTGGAAAATGTGTATTTTAAATATAATACAAGTAAAACTTTAAAAAAAATGCATTCGTTTATATTTTATAGTTGAACTGTATCTTGTCTATCACTTGTTTGATGAAAAATTTCACAATTTTTATAATATTTGCGTTTCTGGTTGGGTAATAAGAAAGATTTTTTCCCCGGGAATATACGAAATAAGAGGGCAGAAGTTCTGCTTATGCTAACAACCAGTTTCCATGAACTGCTGTCAAATTTTGCCTTCAAGCGTTAAAGTAAAATATAAAAATGTAACAATATTTTCATTTAATAAAAAAAGTTACTGTCATATTCGCCGTAACCACTGTTTCAGAAAACTTTTCCCGCTCTCGTCTTTTACTTTCATAACGCAAAAAGTATGAAAAATTTAGCACATTTTTAGGAAAATGCTTACGGAATACTCTGATATGAGAATATTATTGATGCGGACGTAAGTGTTTTTGAGTTATTTTAAATCAACGTTTAAGATTTTCTGTTGCTCTCTGCATTTTACAGTAGAGAATACTATCAGCAGCAGAATAATAATATTTGAAACATCAATTAATGGCCTTAATTGTGCAACACGTCTCACGAATGTGAGATGTGTTGTACAACCTACTTGTGTCTCACGAAATTTCGAATTAATTTTACGGCTATTAAATTATTTATTTTCTTTTTTTTCGTTTTTATAAAATACTAATCGCAAGAAAAGTTATTTTTTTGCAGCTATGTTTTATTTTATTTTTTTATGTTTTACAAATGAAAAAGATTTTGACCATTTTTAAATTTTAAAGTTATTGTACATCAAACCTTTTTTTTTTTTTTTTTGTTGTTTCTTCTGAAGAAATTAATATAAAATCACGACAGGTTAGCAATAAATACATGATTTTTCTTTTTCCAGCTTTGTGTAAGATAATATGGACATAAATAACTTTCATAAATTAATCACAATTGTATTAGTGGTGTTAATTAATCAGAATAACAAATTTAACGAAGGAAAATAGCTAGAATCGATTAAGATATTGAAACACATTGTTTTATTTTGTTAATTGACTCATCCGAAACCGAACACTATAAATGATTCGATAAATAATAATAATAATAAAAAATGGGAAAAGCCATTTGAGCTGCATCATGCTATTATTAAATTTTTCTCGCGTTCATTATATTGCCTTTCTAAGAAAAGTGGTTAAATATTATAAACATTTTGAAAATTTTATAAAATGTATGATCAAAAAATGTATGTTTTTCAAATACTTACAAATAGTTTGCAATATCACGTACATTCTCACGCAGTACCGCTTTATGTAAGTAAAAACGTTTTGTTCTTGCCTGAAATAGATCAATGTGCAATGGAAAAGGTACCTGGAAAGGAATGCTACCTGGAGTGCACATTGTTTGCCTGTGACACAACAGCAATTAGATTATTTGGGAAAGAAAAACACTTGTAACAATGGTTGAAAGTTTTGGCTGCAATTATAAAGATGAAAACTGGGTGATTAGAACTATATTTACTAACACAATTTCTGCGCAATCAAGCAATCAATTTTTAAACTGTTAATTAAAAAAAGTATTTAATTAATCCTTCCCAAATATCTTCATTTCTAGCTAATGCAGAGTTGGTAAAAAGGGGCTTAGCCTCCTATTTAATTCGGAGAAAAATTAAACCTAATCATTTCGCCATTACCATAGCAACTTCATTTAAAAAATTGTGCTAAGAAATTCTTTTTAAATTTCTGGTTACAATAAAAACATACTTGATTTTTTTTTGTAAAGAGATTATTTATAGCAATTGTACAGAAAGTTTATTCTTAATATAATATTAGAATTTTAATTATTTACAGTGTATTAATTTTTTTAACTACATTAGTTGACTGAACTCAGTTTTGCATAAATGCTTTTGCATTCTTAAATTTTTTTTTTATTGAAAAGAAACTATCGTGTTTACTGTTTATTAAATGTTAAATGGTAATGCTTTGTCATCAAATGTTGCATTGCTTTTATCCTGTACTATAGGTTTATAGAATACACTTATTGCAAAATTGTTTTGCTCTTAATGTTTTATAAGCACACAATTGTTTTTAAATAATACAAACGCATTAATCGATATTAAAAAAAAAAATTCAATCAAAAATACATGTAATTACACCTTTAACTAAGGTGCTTCTTAGTAAAAGAAGAGTTAACTCTCCTACTACATATAGAAATTTTGACTGTGCAAACGTATAGGATTAAAAAATAATAATAATTACCACCTGTATAATAAAATCTTATAGCTTATTATCTTAATGATGTTTTAATTTAACTCGATAAATTTCTTTTGCCATTGCTAAAAAATCTCTACAAATTTAAAAATAATTTTTTTTTAATTTTTAAAGTAACATTAAAGTTTTTATAAAATAAATTTATATTTTTTCGTTCTTGAACTATTGTTTAACTACTACCAGAATTCTTTACAATATCATATTTTTGCGTAACTTGCCTATTCCCAGACTTTTCTTTTCATTTTATATCATTTGCAACACATTAAAGGGAAAATCTGTTAAAGTTTTCAAATCTTGTTAAAATCAGTCTCATCCTTGTCAGAAAATAAGACTTGTGCAAAGACTTTTAAGCCTTACGCATCTATCGATGGAACTAATGAGATTTTTATGCACCCCCCCTCTAACCTCCTTTCGGAAATTTTTGATTACCCTCATCCCGTTGACAGCGCCCTCAGTGACGGGGCAAATCCCTTATCACCCAACTCTTTCGGCAAGCTCCTATCGAATTCAAATTTGTCACAAATAGCTTCTCCTACTATCCTTATTTTTGCTCCCTGTGCCCCTAATTAGTTTAATGGTCGCAACGTGATTAATCGAAAGGTTTGTTGCCGTTGGAAAGTTTCTTTTTGATTTTTTTTCTTATTATTATTATCTGTACATGGCTGATTTAAATCCATGCGGTGAAATAATGTAAAATAAAAAAACTCATGTAGGTAATGTGTTCTGTCACTATTACCCCGCCTATCTACACCCTCAATGGATTATTTGTGATTGGAGATGAATAAATTGGATCATTATGATCTCATTAATGCAGGATTAATAGAATTAAAGATAAAAGAATACTTTATCTAAGCAATGGTTTTCATTTCTTTTGTTTGCATTTTAAGTAATATTTTCTTATTCGACTGTGATTGATCGGTTATCGATTGTTAAATTATTCTAATTGATTGACATACTTCAGACAAGGAATGATTGTTTTCTGGACGACAATTTTGTCACAAATTAAAGTAAATATTGAAAAAATAATATAAACTAATAGTAAATATCTTTATTACACTCAGCGCATGGAAATGCATTTTACTCTGATTTCCTCCTCTCGACCACTGTCGTTTTTCTTGTTCTGTTTTTTATCTTTTTTCTCACTCAATTACTGTGGTATTTCTAGTTTTGCTTCTCATTTTTATTTTCTATTTTTGATTGGCAACTTTGCATTTTTTATTTCAAATCACTTTCGTCTCTTCTAATTCACGCCTGGCAAGTCTTGAAAACGGGCGTCTATTTTTGAAGCCCTTGGAAAATGTCGACTGTTATTTGCTATTTCTATATTTTTTGAAGTGAGTAAAGATTTTAGCACGGTAATAAACTAATAGTTTTTCTTACGCTACTGTTAGGTTGAAGTATTTATTTTTAATTTTCTGTGCTTTAAATCTCGCAAATGTTTTAGAAATTTATACGCTCTTTGAGATAGTTGTGATCGAAGGGGAATAAATCGAGTCTTTATTGTTTCAACATGTGATCTGAATAAAATTAGAGACAAGGAAATAATTTATCTTGGCAACAATTCTAACTACTCGCAAATTAATAATTTCTTTTTTTTTTCAGTGTACAATTTTTGATTGATTCTTGCTCGTTAAATTATTCCAATTCACTAGCAAACAATGAAAAATGAAGAAAAAATGACATGATGTATAGATAATTTCTGGTTTAGAATTCCATTACAAATTAAAGTAAAATAGGAAATAAATGAAGTAATGAACGATTACGTTTGCCCAACCTACTTCTTCAGTGTCTAATTAAAGTTGTATTTTGAAATGAATTAATTAGATCCCTTTGATATCATTAATACAAAATAAAAAGAATGGAATAGAGGAAATAGAATAGATGATTATAACAATAATAAATAATTATTCGAGGCAAAACTTTGGTTTCTTTTTTGAATGCATATTTAGCAGATAAAGATTGTTTTATTTCTATACGACTATGATAACCGTATTAATATTTGTTCAAATATTTAGAAAATTGGAGTTCTCTATTAATTAAAAATAGCATATCAAAGAGATATACTTTTAAGGCATTAGTCATTTATGATTTTTACTTTAAATAATTACTGTAGACAATTTTCTGCCCAATAATATATATATATATATATATATATATATATATATATATATATATATATATATATATATACACAATTAAGACATATAATAAAATTAACTTATTATACAAACTAGATGAAGTGATGTTGCATACGGAAATATGGACTTTATAAATTACAGTAGGATAAAACCATTGATTATTTTAAATTTAAGTTAAAATTTATAAATTCTCTGAATTTTCTTTCAAGTAAATAAGGTGTTATTTTTCTCTTTAATACTGTATCCCCTATAAAGTTTCGTGTCTCTCGTCTTCTTTTTTCTTTTTCTTCTTTCTATCTCAGATACAAATTTATCTTTTATAAAGATAAATATATAAATAAATAATTTAATAAATCTTACAGTTAAATCTCTGTATTTCGTTTAAATACAATATCAGTAGATGGCAGCACAAGTGATACAATTTATTTCTGCAAAATTTCATTTCATTTAATGCAGAAAAATTTCTTCGCAGTTTAAGTTTCAAAAAATAATCCGTCCATTACGTACATTTAACTGATGAATAGATGTAGAAGGACTTAGATATGGAATTACATAAGCTTTGTTTTTACAGTTGTTAGAGTAAACAATACTTTGAAAGTATTATTTAGTTTTTAAAGTATTTGAAAATTAAATGAAGAAAATACTTTTATTTAATTAAATAATATAAGATTACTCCTTGTGGAAACATAAATAAGTTCTTTTGCAACTCGTATGTCATTCTTGAAGAGTAAACTTTATTGATTTAATCATGTTAAAAATATATATCGATTTATAATATTTAAATATAGTCGTGCATGTTGAGAAAATTATTGGCACATGAAAAGGAGAATAAAAAATCTAGTAAAAAAAAAATTAGTCTTTCTGCATTTTTTCAGTTTTCTTAGATTTCGGATTAAATAAAATATTGAAAATCAGTATACTTTATGCAGAGAGAATAGCGGTATATCGGATTTTCTTTTTTTTTTTTTTAATGAATTTAAAACACGCGTCCTATGTTTAAAGGCATTTTTACGTAAGTATTCATGCTACATGATAATGGAGAAGTACCAATGCGTTTCAGTATAATGTGTCAACATAATGTACCAAAGTGTTTTAACATGCAACATAATTTTCAATGTGTTTTAACTAATATTATCCATAATAATGTGTTTCAATGTGTTTCAACTAATGATATACATAATAATGTGTTTCAACTAATGTTATACATAATAATGTGTTTCGAATAATGTTATAACAATTAATTCAAAGGATGGAATCATTTGTTTTTTGCCCATATTTTTATGCAGGGCAATACATGGGGAACACTATGTGATCATTTTTCCATAAAAGTATTGCTTTTTAAATGAACAATACCATTATCAGCAAGATGTCGTTAAAAAATGTAATCAATTTCATATTTTTTTGTATAAAAAATAGGTGACTTCAGCGGTTGTTACCCATTCTGAGTTGCATAAAAATAGTGCTTTATGTGCTTTGCTTGAATATAAAGAAATGCAACCAAATTAAGAGTCATTAATTTGATAAAATGCTGAAATCAAACCAATAACATTTGAATAAACGAATTTCTCCACATGTCGTCCAGAAACTGAAAAAAATCTGACGACGTAAAAAGGAGAATCTGAGACGTAAGGAGAATTTGAGACGTTATTATTATTTTTTCTGAAGTTATTTATTCTTATGTCGACAAAATGAATTAGGTTTTAGCTTGCAATACGAAATGTTATTCAAAAAGAAAATTTAGCCGCTGAAGTAAGTTATTGAAAATTATGAAAAAATTTATTATTATTATTTTTTTCCCTCGCAAATCTGTTTTATTTGCTTTGTTTCAGAAAGAGGAAAAAAAAAGAAAGAAAGTGTTAGTTATCAAGGAAAGGGTTTGATGGTATCAAATAAAATTATACTTAATGAAACATATAAAATAACAAATTAAGTTTAAAATTATAATTTACATGAGAATGAATTAAATATAAAATAATTAATTTTTAAATAAGTAATCATCAATTAAAGCAGAAATAAACTTGTAATAAACGTAGATGGCTGTTTCGGCAATCTTACCAGGCACCATCATCAGTGGTGAGACAAGCAGTAGATAATGATTTGTATTTCGGCAATGATAGTGGCTTTTCATCAAGACCGTCACGTGCCTTTAAAACCTTTTTATTTTATTTTATAACCGTCGTTAAACAGCCGATCCAATGTTTGGGCTTACGATTACTAATGTTCAACTGCGTAGACTTGTAATTTTGAACCCAATCTAGAAGACAAGGGAACTCCTGGATCAGGTATTGGGGGAAATTTGCCTTTATGGAGAACTCTTTGATGGAGCTAACCCGGATTTGCGTTACATGGAGAAGAAAACCATGAAAATCTTCCATGCTTAGCTTGACGGCAAGGGAAGTCTAGCCACTGTGGATCTTTTACGTTAGCACTGTGGTTGGTGCGAGCTGGGTGCGGAATTCGTATCTGCCATCCATCGCTGGGACTTCAACCCGGTTCACCTTATTGGTAGGTTAACGCTCTATGCGCTGAGTCACCACTGCTCAAACCATTTGACACTTCTACGTGGTTTTATTATGTATTTACACAAAGCAAACGCATTGTTATTATAAAAACAAATAGTTTTTGTTTTGTTTCATGCTGTCCATTGTTGTTTTTTTTTAAATCTTTAATTCTTAGTTGTAACTAAATTTTAAAGGTGGCCCAGGAGTAAAAAAAATATATCAAGTTCAAGAACAAACTTTGTATTATTGTGTGTTTTTATCTATTGAAATTACTGTGTGTTCTTATAGATGGAATCAATCGTGAGCTGTCGACAAGTTTATATTCTCGTGAAGTTAACTCAGGGAAGAAAAAAAACAAGCATGGGTTTTATTTCATTGTCAGTTTTTATTGAGTAAAACGTGTAATAAATCGTAAATTGCCGACATTTTAAACCATAGAAAAATGATATTGAAGCCAGAGAAACTAAATCCGTTTAATTTATGATTTTGTTACAAATTAGATTTCCAAAGAGAAAAAAAAGGATGTTAGATCTCCAAAACATAATAAAATTTAAAGTTTCTTGCCTAATGGGCACACCAAAAAGCTACGTAGTTTTTACCGTAGCGATTTAGTTAATGATTTTTGTAAAATTAACAATAAAATATGGGTTTATACTACGTGATAAAATAATAAAAGCATGGTATATTTATCATGATACTTTAGATGATATAAAAACATTTATTTGATTAAATTCACTTTCCAGTTTTGTATTTGTACTAAATGTGTGGTAATAAGAACTGTAATTTTTAAAACCAGAATTTCCGGTAAATCGTTGCTATATGAAAGGAAATACTTATAAAATGTTTGATTTAAATACCGCATTTATTAGTTTTATTAAGAGAATTATAAATTTTTTCACCAGAAATGTCATTTACATGCAGTACATTAATTTTACCCGAAAGTTTTCTCCGTGTTCTATATTTCTATATTTTAAATTTATGTTTTCTAAAAATTATTACCTTTTTATTGTACTACTATAAGCTTTTTCCTCATCACGTGAAGCGTGGCCGTGCAACACCTAGGTCTTACACATTAAAATATTTAATCGTAAGCATTTGTAATTAATTTCAGCAACGAATCTATCATAACTATGTCGAAAACTTTTACTTAATATTTGCTTAAATCGTATAAATAGAAATAACATGAAAAAATAAGAGATTTAATATCATATTAGCAAATTTTAATATACAGACAAAATATTATAACACTTATAATAATACTTAATTTTAATCTGAAGATTCGTAACTTTTTTATTTCCGTTACAAACAAGAAATATATAACGAGCTTAGTTATTTTGCGGAGAAATATTTAATGCATCATTAACATTTCCTTTCAAAACGTGCTTCGAATATTTTTCAAAAATCATTACAACCAAAAACTTCATCATTTATAGATGAATATGACAAAAAGGAGTTTTTTTTCTCAAAAAAACATTTTTCAAAACTTTACATTAGAGATCAATTTATCAACTTGTGTATTAGGTTTGAAATATATCTCATTTGCATGTATTTACATATCAATACCTGTATCAAGATAGAAGAATCCCTTGTCTCTTCGGAGATCAAAACGAAAACTTATCCTACATCATTTTATCAAAATAATCTTATAAATGCCTAGTTTGGAAATTATAGGATGAATATTAATGCGACATACGCCGATCAAAGAGATCTTATCATGTGACGGCAGTTATTTTTTTCACCAAAAATAGTGTGATCGATTTAAAAGGAAATAAACTTTCTAAAGAAAAGAAGAAAAAAAAAATATCCAATCAATACGAAGGCTCGTTCGAATCATTATTAAGAATCTTCAATATTTTTCAACAATGGCAATTTTCCATTTTGCAATGCCAATATCACGCAAAATCTCGAACTTCCTTGTAAGCAGGCAAATTGGAGCCCAAAGTTCATCCGATACTTTTGTCATGAATTCGTAGAAACCCGATAATTTCCGAATCTCACCTCCAACGCACAATGCTATGAGAACAGAGACTGAGTTACGCATGGTTCCTGGAAGGGAGCTCTCCCTTCTGCCTTTCTCCATAAAGCTTTTCAATAGTTGAGTACGATTGTTACATTTTCACGCCACGGAAACTGTGAACTGAAATTTGTATTACCTTCTAAAATTTCCTTCTTTACTGAATTCACTTGATGTGGAATTATAATTCCTTCTCGGCTCCGGATTTTCCATAAAATGCAGAAAATGAGAGTAAAGGGAATTGAATAGCACTCCGAAAATAGAAATTTATTAAAAAGAAGATTTATTAGAAAATATATTTTGCAGTTTGAATATCTGAAGTTTTTATAAATTTGACCCGGATTTATTATTATAAGAAAATAGACAGGGAAAAGTCATGAGAGTGATGAAAATGATATACTGAAATGGGCTGTATTACCGTTTCATTAATTATAGTTTTGGCACATGAACCGAAATCAGCTCTACTGCTCTCAACAATTTCATTCATATGCAAAAAAAGTTCAGCTAAACCCCAAAGTTCATCCGATATTGTTATGATTTTGTGTAAATCAGATAATTTCCAAATCCCAACATATTGTTACACATGGCTCGTGGAAGGGATTTTATCCTAAAATTCTGCATTAGTGTGATTGTTATGTTTTCAATCTAAGACAGGTGCAAACTCAAAAATTTATTATCATCTTAAATTTTTCTAGCAGTGAATTCGCTTGATATGACATTATAATATCTTTCCAGCTTAGGATTTTTTTGAATAAAACAGAAAATAAACGATATGGATTTAATATTAGTAATTAAGAGATATATAGTAAAAAGTAATTTATTTCTAAGAAAATATTATTCATATTTTGAATATACTTCATTTTTTTATAATTTCAATTTTGCTCTATTTCATTTAAAAACAAATGAACATCAAAAATTTTAAGAATGCTTTTTACCATTCAAACGAAACAAAAATTATTGTGAATTAAGCACTTTTTTTCTACGTTACTGAATGAATTTTTAAATGTTGAAAGAATTGAAAGCAACTACACTGCTTACAATGCAATGGGCTCTTTTTATGGAAAATATTTATAGGGAGCTTTATTAACACGGATTTATTTGTAGGAAAATGTAATTTATATCATGGATACACCTTAATTATTTTTTATAATTTCAATTTTAATCTATTTAAAAAAAAAAAAACTAATTAGCATAAAACTAATTTTAGTGAGACAAAATTTTTGTCCGACAAATCACATAAGCATGACGATAAACGATTACTGTTGTAAAATAATTTCTAGCTCGTCAAATATAATTTCAGAAATTTTAGATAAACGACAATTAGCAGCATATCTTATATCATGATTCATGTTAGTAATGTGAGCTGTAATGTATTAGAAATCGTACTTAGTAAGTCTTTTTAAACAATGTACTAGAATGTGACCATTAATTTGCTATAAGATAAAAAAAATGTGAAATAAATTTAAAATAAAGGTAAATAGAAATAAAAAACCCTTCTTCGGAAATGAAAAAATAAATGAGCAGTATTCAGTTAGCGAAATATAAACAAGAAAAAAAATACAATACTGAAAAAAAAAATTTTGCAGATTAAATTTTTTAAAGAGTGATTCGGAAAGAAGACAATACAGACACATACTTTTATTCATTACTTTATTAACAGCGGTAGTAGCGTTTTCTACGTTTTATTTATATTTATAATGTTTATTTTTAATTCTGTTTGTACCAAATATATTCGGTGATTTGTCATAAATATTAAAATCTTAACCGTGGTTGGGTGACTCAAGGGATAAAGAACTCGCCTTCCATTGAAGTGACTCCGGTTTCAGTCACAGCGATGATTTTGCACTCGGCTCGCACCGACCATAGAGCTGTCGTGAAATATCCTCAGTGGCAGACGGATCGTTTAGAGTCTCCTTGTCGTCAGTCTAACCGTAGGACTTTTTCGCTGTTTTTTTCTCCATGTACCGCAAAGGTGGGTTAATTTCAGTAAACGAAGGCAAATTTCTCGCAGCACTTGATCCACAGCCGTAATGGTTCCGGGGATCCGAGTCTTCGCCTCCCACTGATGTGAACCGGGTTCGAACCCCAGCGATCACTGGTCGATGCGAATTCTGCATCCGACTTGCTCCGACCACAGTACTAGCATTAAATATCCTTAGTAATATACGGATCAAGGATTAGAGTCCGCTTGCCGTTAGGCTAACCGTGAGATGTTTTCGCGGTTTTCCTCTTCCTTTAACGCAAGTGCAAGTCAGTTCCATCAAAAAAAGTCCTCCACGGAGGCAAATTTCGACCAATGACTTCTGGATCCAGTTCAAAATTATAAGGCTACGGCGTTGAGCATTAGTAGTCGTAAACCCAAAATTGAGTCTGCTGTTCAACGACGGTAATACATATAAACACAAATAATTGATCCAGGAGCTCTCTTGTGTTATGGATTGGGTTCAAAATTACGAGCCTTTGAGGTTGAACAGTGGTAGTTGTAGACTAAAAATTGTGTCAGCTGTTCAACGACGGTTTTGAAAGATATATTAAAATCTGCTTCATGAGGGAGGGGGGGGGATTTAGCTATTCCTTACAGGTTAGCAATTTCTTTCAGTTTAAATTTGGGATATATCATTTCATCCACACGCCTGATGCTGTAAAAGCATTTCATATCTGAATGAATTTCTACTTTGTCTTATAAAAATAATAAAAGAAAAAAATACAGAAAAAAGTATTATTCACAAGATTTCAGCATTTTTTCCTATATTATTTTAAATGTAAAAATTTTTTTTTCGGGGGGCAAACTTTTTTTTTTTGTTAAACCTGAGCTTGATTTCGCATTTTTCGTCATTATTAATATTTTTTTAATAAAGAGGTGTATTTAAATATTATTAAAATTTCAGAAAATACCTTTCTACTTCAACTTTCAGGTTTTAATACATAAATTGTAATTTCGTCAAGTAAAATGTGTCTACTTGTAATATGTCTCGAAATATTTTTTTCGAATAACCAAAGAACGCTTAGAATTTTTTAAATATAATACCACAGAGATTCATAAAGTAACTGCATAAAGCGAGGAAATAAATGCAATTTTCATTTGAAAAAAAAAATTGGAGTAGAAAAAATTAGATGCTTAAAAATACTTATTAATCAAACTAATTTCACTCGAACATAAGGCACCATTCTATAAAATAATAAGAAATATTTACTTCAAATATCTAAAAATTTAGAAATTTGCATAAAATACCTAAAAATATCCTGAAAAAAACCTTCCAACTGATACTTCTAGAATTTTATTTGTAAATTGTATTTTTTTTTTTGGAAGCATGATTTTATGTATAAAAGAATATTTATGTAATCGATTATTATTATGTACGATTTTAAGTAAAATCACCATCCCAACATTTTTGCATTTTTACGCCCTATTGGAATTTTAAGTTGTATATAATTGTTTCATACTTTTTACCATTTTATTAAATTTACCATGAAGTTTTATTGATTTTAATGTATGTAACTTTGCAACATTGTTTCAGAATTTTCACTATCTTATCTGATTTTAAACATAGGCTTTACTTTACCTTTTAACCTGTTTTTAAAACCGTGTGTTTGGCTCAGCATGTCCCTTTTTTGGACCTTGTGCCACTAAAATCTACATTGAATGCAATTCAATTGCAAATTGTACTGAAACAGGCAAAATGTGTTAACCTTTCTGAATTCAACTCCATAAATTCATAACTTAAAGACTCAATTTCCAGTTTGAAATAAATTGGAGTATAAAATTTGAGAATTTTATGATTGCTCACTAATTAAAAAAACTACTTTAGAGTAGTTTCTTAAACATAAAGCCATTCCACGAAAAAATTTTATATTTTCAATAAAAGTAGTGGGTAATTCAATTATAAATCTAATTTATTATTTTCTAAACGCGAAGAAAATATTATGGTAGAATTACCGTGCCGTATATTAACGACATTTCTGGTAAAAAAAAAAAATCATGATTCTGGTCATAACATGGTATTTAAACCATTCATTTGGTAATTTTTCCATTTATATGGTATTGGTTTACCATAAATCTTGGTTTTCAAAGTTATAGTTCTTATTACCACTTATTTAGTATAGCATACAAAATTGGAAAGTAAATTAAACCGAAAAATAATATTTATGTCATGCTCTATGCATTATGAAATAATTAATAAATTTTACGAGCATTACCAAATATTATCATAAATTATAAGCATATATATTACTTTTTCTTTTACCTAAATCATTTACAAAGCATTTCGGTAAAGAGCTTTGAGATTCCTTCTGAAAAATTAGTGATATCGTGTTTCCACAAAGCCTGAAACACGATATCACATTCCAGTAGTTTTGAGCATATTTTTTCTTAGTAAACTGACTGTATTACGCAATTATTTAGACTATCGAATATCACACAATATAATAAAAATGAAATAAATCATAATAATTTTGAAAAATATATTTGTTATTATTTTTTTTTATTTAACTAAAGTTTCCCTTATCGTATACTATATCACAATTAAAAATAATAATTGCTGTGAGCCACGATTAATTTTTGCTTAAATAATTTCTTCTTCTCACTAATTATTATGAGACTGTATCACTTTTCCATTAGGATCAATTACAGAGATATATTAGAGGAGAACGCCTCGCAAGCCCAGAGGTCTTCACTTGCTAATGAATGATCAAAAATTCTCTAATTAACGCTTCCAATCAGCGTGCTGTTTGAGAAGAATAGAATCATTCTCTTTATCAGTTTAGAACCCCTGTTCTGCACAAAGAACTTGCACAATACCGGATAATTTTCTCATTTTCTACATAAAGCTTTGATTTTTGTTGGGGTGAATAGCTTTAGAACGCACTAAAGAAGCTTTAGCACTTCTTTATTTAAAGACTAGATAGGTGGATTATCGAGAAAATAATCTTTCTTTTGGTGAAAGTTTATTTTATTTTACTCTGTTAAGGTCTTTAATTATCATGTTACTCTTAAACACATTTTAGTTAACAGAAAATTGAGTTAATTAATGGAAATTGCAAGGAACATTTATGAGTGATTATCATATGAGAACTTTAACTGTTTGTAATACCCTGAGATATTAAAACATTCTGAAAAAGTAAGGATTGATTGTATGCATATTATGGCATTACAGAAGGTTATATAAAAAAATTAAGAAATCGCACATCTGAAACTAAAATTTGGTTAAGATAAAATAAAATTATTTTTCAAATCTGCTGGAGGTGCATCGCGGCATGGTAGAGAGAAAATTTTAAACATGTGTAATTTTAAATTAAATATGTTTACAGTGTGACACTTTCAGTGTTTTTCCGGTATAAACAAAAAATCGGATATTTCATTCTATATGGGTTAAGATAAATCTTTGATACTAGTAGCTTTTTTTTTTCAGAATGAAACCACTAAAATTGTAAAATAGTTAAATAGTTGTAGAAACAAAGTCATTTGTAAACAGTAGAGGAATAAATACTAATCATAGAAAACAATTTTCAAATATTTAAAATGAATGTTGCGGTACATAGCTCATATATCTTGCAGTAGTTTTCAGAAATTTATGTCAAAAATACAAGGTATCTTTCTCGGAGAATTTATGATTATAACCACTTTCAAATAAAACTAGACATGTGTCCTGTTTAAGTAAAAAAAAAGGTATTTTACACATTTAAAACGACAAGTATTACATTCTATTCAAACTAGTAGTTATATTAAAGAGGTAATGTGCAGTTGTTTTCTTTTCTTTTTCGTTTAATAGTTGAAAAAATTAATACTTTGTATGTAAAATATGCATTTAAGTATAACAATTAATAGCTTATAAATAGAAGAAAAATTATTTTCTATGCAAAACTGAAAATAAATGTTTCTTGGAAAGCTAAATGTTTTTGGTAACATTTTGAAGAATGAAAAAAAAAAATTTATGGAATGATTAACACAAAGTTATAAAATAATATTGAATATAGAATTAAGTATTTGCAGTTAATCATATACTCGATTTGCTTAAAGATAAGTTTCTAAACATATATTTTTATTTCATTAAATATGAAAGTTGAAGTAAGATATTGTAATATTAAATTTATATGGTAGGAATTTTAAGCATTTATCATTTTCTGTAAGTCGTTGAATTTGTTTTACTGATTTGAGGTGTTATCTTTATTTACTTATATAGCAGTGATTTTTTATTTTCTGGCTAAAAAGGTTTCGAAATTCATTTTTGGCAACATGTAATAAAGTCTGTAATAAAGTCTGTATCAAATGTAATAACACTGTAATAAGGTCTGGATCAAATAATGGTAGAAAATATCAGCACTCAGTGTATTAGTAGTTTTCAACGTGAAATCTATTTTTTTCTGTTAAATACTGTTGCTAGAGTACCGTACTTTTTGCAGTGATATTTACAGTAAAATCAATGTATTTAAATAATTATTACTGAAACACTACAGTATGCATTATTAAAAAATAAATAAAATTACGGTAAATATATAAAATTACGGTAATATTTAAGATAAAAATGGATTATGCAGATTATACATCCAAGTTCCAGTATTTTTGCCAGTAACTTAATCCATTATATTTTATAATGTACATGTCCGAAAAAAAGTGAGTTTTCCAATCTTATATTGATAAATCTACAAGAATGTTCCTACAATAAATAAACAAAATTAACGATATTTACAACATTATAATTACGGCAACTTTTTTCGGAATAATTCAGAATATTTAAGCGTTATTAACAAAGAAGTTTCAGGTATTATTAGCAAGTATGTATCAATATGGATTAAACCGTATCAACAGGGATTGAATAAATATAGAACATTATTATGAAACATTATGGAAATATAGGACATTCTTAACATTCCAAAAGGGAAAGTCATTTTAATAAATCGATCAATAACTATCGAGAAGTACACACACTTAAATGTAAAGCACTTTATATATCAAGAAGGCTTAGGTATTATCGACAAGTAGGTATTAATACCGTATAAGCATTAAATATTACTAAGAGAATAACAAAGAACAATCTAAATAAGTTTAATGTATTCAAACTAATAAAATAAAATTCAATAAAATTGATTTCGTATCAGCTAAAATCAACTTTCTTATTTTCTTTCTCTTCAAAGTGCTTCATGCAGGTATTTTGGCAATTTTCAACACGGTTTGAGGAGCGTTTAACCAATGTTTTACTTGACATGCACATTGCATATATATTCAGTACTCTGGATCAAATAAAGAGACACATTTTTTAAGATTATTTTTAAAATTTTCTAAGAAATGCCTAGAGAATTATTTTATAGATTTAGAGGTGATCTCTGGTGCGATTTAGAGGTATCGCATGATCTAAAGATCATGCGATTTGTCATACTTATCAATAAAGTTTAAATTTTTCAAAGGTTTGAGGGAGCAGCAATAAATTATAAATTGAAAAAAAAAAAAGAGTTTCTGAACATCTTATATCAGAAAAATATAGCAATTAACTAGCAACTTAAATTGATCATTTTGGTCATTATATGAAATATATCCAGAAAAATTCGGAAGTCTAGCTTAAATATTTACGGTAATACAGATATTTTAATAAAAAAAAGTAATTTTTTTTTGTCTTATTTTTGATTTTGACTTATTTCGATTTACTTGTAAAAATATTCAATAAAACCAACAAAACTTGTAGAAATGTTTTTATTAATAACAATATTGTTATTTTCAAGTGTGGAAAAATATCGTTAAAAACTGCGCAAGATATGAGCCTTTAAAGTAGTTGTATCATATTGTGCATGAATCGAAAAAATTAAAAAATAACATTTCCTAACTTTGTTGTGAACAGTAGTTGGTAACTTCAGAAAAAAATCTATTTGAATATGGCAAAAAAAATTTTAAAAAATTTAAAGAAGTCTTTATAAGTAGGTTTTTGTAATTTTTTAATTAGAAATCTGATCTTCCAAAAATGCAATTTTGTACTATTAAACAATATTTATTAAAACTGATTATGGTGGTCATCCACTATGAAAGTTTATTTTCAATCACATCTCTTTTTTTTTTTGTTAACACAAAAATTTTAAGGTATTGTAATTTTACAATATTTTTAAATTATTCAAAATGAAACTTAAGGAAAATAACTTGCCACATTCAGAGTTTTTATTAAAAATTTACTAAAACTACATAGAAAATTGTTTGAAATAATTTTAATTTTAAAATATTGAAGTAGCATCTATTTCATGCGTTACAGATATGATTCACAACAAAATTATGTATAAAGAAAAAGTATTTTTAGATGTTTTTTGCCTATAATAACCAACATGACCGAAGCAAATTTTTTGCTGTATTTTCTGAGATAGGGTATATATATATATATATATATATATATATATATATATATATATATATATATTTATTGTGTACACGGTAAGAAAACCGGAACCCTGAGAGAGCAGTATATTTGAAATCCAATTTTACCGCAAACTATTAAACCACGATTTTGTATATAACATTTATTTAATTATAATGATTCAGAGATTTTACAGTAAATATTACTATAAAAAGAACGGTACATCAGATATTGTTTCTTCAAATTTTTGTGTAAATACGGATTTTACCGTAAATTGATCTGGAATATATTAAAAAAGTTAGAAATTTATAGGATTATTAATAGAAAAGAAGTTATATATTTTCATTCTATTTATTTTTCCATTCAAATAGCATAATAATGGGAAATATTAAGATCAAAGTTTAGTATGGTTCTCCTGTGTTTATATTCTTTTTTCTTTTTTTTAAGCTCTTAATTTCTCATATAAATATATTATCCATGAAAAATAATGATAGTTATTTTTTAGAACTTTTTTATGAATTCTATTTAAATGGCCTTTTAAAAAAAACTATTTTATTACTAAGAATAGTTAAACTTAGTTGTAAATTACTTTTCGAAAGTGATTTTAAGTTTTGAGACGATCCCCTGTAAAAAAGATAACGTCATTATTTTTGAAGAGAAGAGTAGCGAAAGCAAGTATAAGGGAATAACTATGTTATGTACTTTGTAAATACTCTTATTCTACAGAAGAATTTGATAAAGTAGGGAAATAAGTGGATAAGTCAGAGACACAAACGCGTTACTTTTCTTAGGGCAGAAAAATTCTATGTATAGCAAAGCTAGTTCCTTATTTCTTTAAAATTTTAAATTTTAGTCCATACCAACTTGCAATATCGACATTCCATTTCAAATTCTGCCTGTTCATAAAGTAATATGGTCATAAATCTTGCATGGAAAAATAGTTCAAATTATTATTACGAGGCGGTAAAATCCATAATTTATTTAAAAAAATCTAATTAGATATTACATTATTCATTGGCAATGTTAATTTAATGCAATTCAGCAAAGAGTATTATTGCACATAATTGTTACCTTATTGAAAGTTTAACTTAATGAAATTATAATGTATATGAAATTTATAAAAACTTAAGCAGAAGTATTTTGAAAATCGAAAATTTGATCTGTTTGAGAAATATATTCCTATTACATTTTAATATTTCATGATCCGAATGAGTAAATTACTTAATAATCAATATGTTTAGTTTATTCCTGATTTTTTTTCGTAAATTTAGTTCACCCTTTAGAAGATAAAACTCTAAATTAACTTAAACATTGATAACATTAACTCCTGGAACAGTACAATGGGATAATTCGAGTTAAATATTTCAGCGATCGTGTTTCTTGCAAAAACTCTTGATTTCCCATCTAAAAATTAAATTCGTCATGCATTTTCAGTTTTTTTTATTCTCTACTGACAACGAAGAAAAGAGTTTTAATATATACCGCAGAAGACTATATAATTAATGTATACCACTTATTAACAAAGTGTGATTACATATTGTTAATTACGTTAAGAGATATAGAGCTTTTATAATTTATATAATTAAATAAAGAAATTTTCTTGAAATTCATGCCCTACAATTTTATTTCTTCTCAAAACATGAAAAAAAAAACTGCATTCTTTTGAAATTATTTTCTGTATATTTTATTGAATATTATATTTATCACAATAGTAAATGCTTTGTGCTTGTCATTGTATTAACGCAGAACGAAAATTAACTTCAACTACCTCAAAAATAAAAACTTTGTGCTTTTAGTATATACGTTTCTCCAAGTTTTACCTACAGTAAAGTTCTAGCAAGTTTATTTTGAAAAATTTGTAATACTATGTATTTTAAAGCAAAAACTCTTTTTGGAATCCTTATCCAAAGCTTTTATTCGTCTCATAATTTTTTCTGTGCACAATAGTGGTTAAAAACTTTTATAGATTGTTAGATTGTTAATAGATTGTTAGATATCCCATCAACTAACTAAACTAAACTCAGTGGCGCGACAGCCCATAGAGGGCCAAGGCCTACAGTGCCCATCTCAGTTTTCTTGACATTGGGCTCTGGGGTGCATGAGCATATGTTCCAGTTAGTTGGTCAGTCGAACGTGGAACCCCCACTGTTTAGTTCCCAAGCATGCTTGTTACTTAGTATAGTTATTATTTTATTGAATTTTTTTATTGAATATATTGTTTTTAATCACTATAATAAATGCTAGTTAACATATTACAGCCGAAACATTTTCTCTAATTTAAAATGCAAAATTTATCTTTTCATTATTATGTTTCTTACGCATAAAGCGAATTAAAATCTCTTGTAGCATATTTGAATAATTTAGATATTTATATGTTTCTAAGCAAAATTCCCTGTGAAATTGTTGATAAATTTTTTTTATACCATAACAAAACGCAAACGGAGCAAAAAGTTTGTTTAAAATAGCTTTTCTCATGCATTTTACTGAATATTATTTTTAATCTCAACATTAAAAATTATTTTTGTAACCACCTCCAAAATCACTGTTTTCAAAATGAAAAAAAAAAAAAAATAGCCTTCTTTATTTTATTTCTCTGGCAATTTCACATAGACAAGTAAACTCCGGGAAATATAGTTTGAATAATTCAGATAATTACATATTTTCAAACAAAAATTCTTTATGAATGGTTTGTTAATTTTTCCCCCTCTTATATACTTAATATTATTTATAACCCACCAATAGAGTTTCTGTTCGTAATCAGTTAACATATCACGAACAGCAAATAACATTACTTTTAAAAGGAAAAAATTGAGCTTTCTTTATTTTCGCTTCCTAGGCTAATACACTAAGTTAAGCAAATTCACGTGAAGTATAATTTGAAAAATTTAGATAATTACACATTTAGAAACAAAAATTATTTTAGAAATTCTTGTTCAAGAAACTTAATGAGCAAAATATTCTTTCTGAATTACTTTTTCCATATATTTTACAGAGTATTGCTTCTAGTCCCACAAATATAAATTCTTTTTGTAACTAGTTAAGATACCGCGAACAACAAATATCATCTCCTTCAAAATGCAAAATGTACGTTTTCTCTACTTACGGTTCTCAGGAACTGTACACTTACATTACGTATTGTTTGAATAATTTTGATAATTACTTATTTTAAAACGAAATTATTTTTGTAATACTTGTTCATAAAATTTATTTATGACTAAGCAAACTATTTGCCAATTTCCCTTTCTAAACTATTTTTCTCCATGTATTTTACTGAATATTATTTATAATCTCATTAATAAAATTTCTGTTTTTAATCAGTTAACATATTACGACCAACAAATACCCTTTAATTAAAATATTTAAGCTACTAATAATAACAGTTATAATAACAGTTCTCAGATACTGAGTGACGCAATGTTTGAATAAATAAGATAATTACATATTTCCAAATAAAAATGCTTTTTGGAAATTCTTGTTCAAAACATTTATTCATCCCAAAACAGTACTTCTGTGGAATTTTTTTTTTCTAAATTGTATTTCTGAGTATTTTACCGAATATTATTTTTAATCACATCAATAAATGCTCGCTGTAATCAGTTAACATGTCACGAACAACAAACATCAACTCCTTCAGAGCACCAAAAGCGCTGACACCAATACTTCAGCCTAAATTAAATTAAGGCAACTTCCTTTTCATCCTATTGCGTTCTTTGTCTTTTCCTACTCAACCAGAATAAATACACTCTTAATTCTGCGCATTTTTTTTATTTTTTTTTTATTTACTTTTTACCTATACTAGAATTGATCAAGAAGATCTAGAGCTATTTAACCCAGAAGATCGAAGAAGAAAAAAAACTGAACGTGGATACTTAAACAGTTAAGCTGAATACGGTTCTTTAAGTTCTTGTTTTTTTAAAACTAAAAAGTGGAAGGAAAGTTCTAAAGACAATTGGTGGTTAAATATTTTATTTCAACAGTAAAAACTAAGGCAACTTTTTTTTTAATTACGTTCAAAGTTAGAAATGAATAGCTTGTTTAAACAATTTTGTTTTTGTACTTGAACTACAAAATTTGTTTTCATTTGAATTTATCAAAAAACACTTTAAAACACTTATATTTGTTTACTTATTTCTGAGACAGTTTTCTTAAAGTTTTATTTAAGAGTGGATGAGAGCTTATGAGTTCAAACATATTTCAATAAAAAATAAGAGACGCGTCATGTTTTTTCTTTTATTTTACAATTTAATTATATGATGAGAAAAATTAGAAACGTTTTATGTGTATTTAATTTTTAACTTAATTTTTACTTCCCCAAAAATATAAAAAATCAAAATTATTTAAAATTATTTCATAAAATATGTATTTGTTATTCTAATGTTAACTATCTACTGATACGCTTAGAATACAAATATGTTGTGAAATTGTTTTGTATATTATTTATAAATTTTATTTTTATAAATATTTGTACACATACCAAATACTCCAAACAGCATATTGTGATATTTCATGTTTAGATGTAACCTAAACAACTTAATCGTAAATCAAAATTACCTCTTGATTTATTTCCGTTGTATTAGTAAACTATAAAACGTTTTAAAATTTTTAGAGATTTTTCAAACGATCTAAATAAATTAGTTTCTTAAATTCTTCATTTTTTTTTAAAACAATCGTTGTTTAAAGTTGTATTATAAAGCTCTCATCTCTGTAGTTTCAAATTAGACAATGGTTCTTCAGAACAGGATGTGTAACTGAAGAGAATCGAATAAATTTCGTGTTTTTGTATCTGAGAGGCAATGCTAAATCGTATTTTAATCTTTATATTATGCATTTCTATTAAACGCTCATATTTAAAACTGTTGCATACGATTAAAACTAAACAATTACCTTTTATATTTATTAACTTGTTTAACTTAACTTGCAACTACTTATTTGAAGTTACCGAGTAAATTCAACAAAAGTGTGTTCTTTTTTCATCTGTCTCATTAAAAAAAAATTTACGTTTTCTTTCCACCGTGTTCAAGAAATGTATAATAATACAACAAACAATGATCTTCTCTATAATATTAGCTAAATCAGATTTACAATATCTAGGTATTTGTCTAGAGTATGGTGAACTAGGAGTATTAATTGAAAATGTAAAATACTGTGTTTGAAAGTAATATATTTGAAAATATGAAATGGAAATCAAATCTTAAATTATAAATAAAAAATGAAAAAGTAGAAGCCCAGTTATAAAATCGATTAAGAAAGTGAAACTTGATGAGCCGACAGAATTGAAAAAGCTAAAAAAATTAAGTCAAAATGTCATGAACTAATGAATTGTGCTTTCCTCATGACCTATTTTAAAAATACTCCTTGAGAATGTGTAGAATATCTCATAAATATATAACTACTAAATTTATTAAAAAAAAGTTTAAACTATTAGAAAATTTTCGAAAATAATATTACGCATTTTCATAGACTTCTAAGTATATATCATTTTATTCGGAACTACGATATGGACAAGAACATAGCTGAAATGAATTAAACCACCATCAGTGAAAAAATGCCTCCTGTCAACTACCAATTTTTCAAAAATGCATCTTTAAATTTAAAACTTCTTTTCGTTATTTTTTTTCTCATTTAATTGAAGCTCTTTAGGTGAGAATTTATCTGGTTTATACTTTCTTAATTCCGCATTTAGACAGTTTAAATAAAATAAATTCAACTTTGGGCCAATAGTTGCTTAGTTTGCCAACTGCTTATATGAATAAATGTAATGTCAACGTTGTAAAAAATAGATATTTTCAAACTTTTTTTGGAACAATTTTTAAAGCACTGCGTTTTAAAACATAACATACTAACAACATTGTTTCAACATTAAACATTATTTCAACTACAATTGCGAACAATATGAATATTTAATTGAGTGACATAAATTTTCTTTTCAGTAACTTTAAAAGGAAAACTTCAGTATCTGTTCTTAAATAAGTCCAAGCTAAGTTTTCATTTCGGATTAAAAATTACTTCGTCTATTTTTTCCCATAAGTTTATTAACCCTGGAAAAATTCTGTAAAATATTAAATTTAATTTTTCTCACACTTTTTATACCGCAAATTTATATGAACTATTTATTTAAACATACACGTTTTCACAAATTTCTGCATCAATATTTGACCTGAAACACCCTCTGTTCTTAATGATATTTACTTTAGTGCCTTAATAATAATTATAATGAAGGAAGTAGTCTGTTCCTTTGTTGCATTTGTAATTTGGCATCGCACCAAATTTTCCGTAAATGAACACCCATGACAAATGATGTATACGTAATTCGCTGAGTTGCTTGAAACCTCTGGCAGAGATGTTTTCATCTATTTTATCAACAAAATGTTTCCATAACAGCAATTTTGTATATAAACCTCTTAATTAGCTACACATTCCGAAAAAAAAAATTACATTGCACTATTTAAAGCTACATTAAGTGTTTTCTCAAAAGTTAACAGTTAGGTTACGTTAAACATTTAAGAAATTAAGAATATAGAAATATATTTGTTTTAATTTTCGTTATAAGTGCAATATAAACTGAAACCTACTTATGTAACGTTCAAGAAATGATTTAGCTGAATTCTGTATGAAATAAATTTAAATCTTTATAAGGATGAAAGGTTGTTGCTAACGCGGGTGAATACATTGTTGATTAAAAATGAAATCTTGATAACTAATATCAAATGCACCAAAATTACATTAATTTCCGGTCCCCCTAATATATATATAAACATTTGCCCAATCCAATATCTTGTCACTATCATCAGAATTTGATGGATTGTTAATTATGTATCTGGCAATAGTTCATTAAATATTTAAATGCTTATCAGTACAAGTTAGGTTAAAATGTTAAAAAAAATATATGCTGAATCTGGAATATTACAAGGTCGAGTATGTCAGGCAGAATAATTTCTGAGACATTTGCTTAATATAAACCATAAATTCTTAATAGGATCAATATTTGCATCACCATTATTTTGTGCACTATAGTTTTTGCTATAGATAATTTCATACAAATTAAACTTGTTTTTGATAATTGCTTAGAAAATAAAAATGAAAAACTATTTTTCTTGAAATAAAATATGGTCACTTTACAATTATTACTGTAATGCACTGTAATTTATAAGAATAATGTGAAATAAAACTTCGTCTCAGATATGAGCAATTAGCTGCAATAAAAATCAATGCAACTATAAAACAACGTAGTTTCTTAAAAATACAAAATAATAAATACATCTTTACAGATGCAAAAGCAATTCTAAATTGCGTGTCGCTTTCTATCATCTCTGAGTATCAAATAATAAGTACAGATCGTAGAAATTATGTTAAACGACTGCAATGTTTAACGATCTAGCTGGCTTAAACAGCCACATTTTAACATTCATTTGCATACCGAAGAACAGTTATTTGTTATTATGCATAAATTAAAGCAATCTGTTGGTGATATGCGAGAAACTGCTGTAAATCACAGTGGAGTTTAAAATATCGCAGTTAAAGGTAATCGCTATGTTTGCCTCGTTAAAATCTAAATGATCTCATCCCGCTATAAAACTTTCCGAAGGACTTCTCCTTTGAAGAGCTTAAAACACAAATTTCAAACCAAGCTAACATTTTTATAAACTTTAAGATAAATAGTCAGTAAATACAAAATTGTGAGATACTATTTCATCAAACAGATCATCAAATTTTAATGTAAGCAATATTTTATAGTATACTTATACTAATTTTAATGAAATAGATATACAATGCAATCATATTCCTGTTAATTTATATAAATTTTAAAAGTGTATTTATACTTATAGATATACATCAGATTTATAATTTTATTAGAATATATTTTAAACAGGTTGGGAATAAACAAGAGACAAGTTGTTTATAATATTGCAATTTTATTTAATATTGAAAAAAAATTGTTTTAATAACGAATTTTTAATTTTTAATTGAAAAATTATTGATATTGTGTCGCTTTTGATGGATTACTCGAAATGATTGAATGTATATGAAAATTTTTAATTAGTTACACATTAAATTGATTGATTGCAAATTTATATTAGAATTATTATAAGAAAGTTCTATCTTATGTAAAAACGTTAGTGACTTTTTTGTAACTTATTATTAAACAATTGAAACAGTTAATAGAATAGTAAAATTGCACTCAAATTTGACTTATAGAACTGAACTTTATCACAATTATTGAACAAATATTACTGCGGAAATTTTAATCTAATACTTTACTGTAAAATTGTATTTTACGTATGCATCTGATGCGCCAGTACTATACACTGTAATTTGTGCCAAATTTTTTACAGCGTACGTAAAAACTCTGGAAATTGATTTGAAGGTAATAAATACTTAATGCTAACGTTGGAGATGAGCTAACGGAAAGTAGTAACCACGGCATTTCAAAAACTCTTCAAACAGTTGCGCAGAGAATTTCCATAATTTTAATACCATTATTTATATATATATATATATATATATATATATATATATATATGTATATATATATATATATATATATATATATATATATATATATATATATATATATATATATATATATATAATATATATATATATATATATATATATATATATATATATATATATATAATATATATATATATATATATATATATATATATATATATAACTTTCATCTTTCCTCTTTATCCGTTTATCTTTGATAGGGATATAGTTAACCCATGTAATTGACATGGAACTAAACAAAACAAACTACCAGAACAAAAAGAAGAGACAAAAATATTTCATTTTCATCGAAAACAAAAGAAAATTGTAAGAATCAAATACTATGAACCATTTTGAACAAAATATTTCATTCGAACAATGTATTCAACAAAAATATTACATTTTAAAAGATTAATTGTAGGAACATTTTCAAAAATTGTTAGTATTTTCTTAAATTTCTTGAAATTTTTCGCATTTCATTTCTTGTTCTAATTAATTTTCTGGCATTTTAACTATTTTAGTGAGATTTAAACAATTTATTTTTACAACTAAAGACGTGTGTTAGATAAATCATATTTTTTTCTCCAGATTTTTCTCAACTAATGCTAAACTAAAGTTATAAAGAAACAATTTATTAGAAAATTCGCATAAATTTTTCGCATTCAAAACTTTTGAAATGACAGAATATTCTGATATATTTATTATATTAAACGAATAAATTCTTTAAAAATTTTTATGCAAATCATCCCTTAGAAAATGTCATGATATAGTTTATTTCTCATTAAAGCTTTAAGAATTTATGTTTCTTAAACAACTGTGAAAAAAATGGATCCTTTTCTTTCCAAATATAATGTAATTTACGATGATATCTATATCTCCGTTTTTTAAATTGATGTGGAAGAAAATTTAAAAGAATAAAATGCTCAATTTGTATTTTTTAAGAATTCACATTTTATATTTTCGTATCATTGTTTCTCCAACATTTCCACACATCATCTTCAGACTTGAAAAAACAAATTAGGTCATTGAATACGTAAGCTCTTTTTCCTTCTTTATTCTTCATGAACGGTTTCACAATTTAGGTGTTTTTTTTTCTTTGTTTCTAGAACGTTTGGAAAAGTGATGAGATTATTATTTCTAGTAAACTATTGTTAAAATTAGATTGTAGTTAAATGTTAAAGGATATAAATAATATAGCTAACCACGTATATGAATATATAAAAAATATCGAAATATATTAAATCACATATTTAGTGCACTGTAAAAAATTGTGGATCAAATCAAGGTAAAAAGCATCACTACTTACATGATACTGAACAAAAGAAATCTGAAATACCATAATTTTTACAGTAATACTTACAAAAAAATCATAGAATCATTCAACATAAATAAATATTAATGTAAAAATTACGGTATATAATTTTACGGTAAAACTATAACTAACGGTAAAATGAATTTTACGGATGTTTGATCCGGATTTTTTTACCGTGTGAAAGTTATAACTCTCATTGAAATCAAGTTTTTTTTTTTTTCTTCTTAAATATTTTTAGCAGAAATATTTATTTTAGCTGTTAACTATTCCTCTGTATTTTAACTATTTTCGCAGCTGAGTCTGTTTTGTGTGTAGAGTTTAAATAGCTTAGGACAAGTTGTACAGTGTCGCGTGGTAAAATGTTAGATGTCTCATCATGTTTGACACAGACTAACACCGAAGGATAGAGTGAGAGGCAAGAGGCATATGAAAAGTGAATTCCCATATGTTAAAGAGTCAAAGTTTAGCACAACCATAATAATGTGCATTAAATAGAAATTAATTTACGAACAAGAAAATCAGAGATAAGTTAAAAGTTTAAATCAATTCCTAATAAAAATGAGGAGTTGAGGCAAAAATTACTTCCTCTATATCAACATTCAACCATTCTACCGAATAAGAATTAAATAAAAACAAGTAAAAGAACTTTTTTTAAGCTCAATAAAACTACTAAAAGAAAAAAACAATAAAAACCATAATGCCACTATATAAATAAAACTTGTGTGTTTTATATCTCAATGGAACACTAGACACATTTTCTCGAAAAATGCTACTAGTTTTCCGTGCTTTGAAAAGAATTATTGGTATATTTTATATGCTCTAGAACTATTATTTAAACTCTACATTTCTCTACAATGCTAACATTTTCAATCTAAAATTATGATAAAAAACCAGAAGCAAAATGTCCAACATACCTTAAATTATACGGTTTACAACATTCCATTACAGGTTTCAAACAGTTAACAGCTGCTATGGTTTAAGTTTGTGGTTATGGTTAAGTATGGTTAAGTACAGTTTTATAACAGTGTATATAAAACTGTATGGTTTCATAAAGATTTATTGCTAGCATGGTGTCACACACACACACACACACAAAATCATAAAAGCTTTCCATTAGTTAATAGACATTGGGATTAGGTTGTGATAGAGTTGTACTATAAGGTGTGGCCTAAAAAGTTTATCTAGTGGCTCCATCTATCGTGTGAGAAACGAAATACTTATCTTTTTGTGCTAAGCAGCTTTAAGATACTCTACTATATGTGTGGATGTTCCAATAGTCCATGGTCACAAATTAAGTATTGCAGAACATTGGAAATTTCTTATGTCTGAAAAAATGAAAGAAATGTTGAAAATTGTGTTCTCAACATTGATATTTGAGCCCCTGTTCAGCCAGTCATGAGTTCCCTCATCTAAATTATACATCCCGGTGCAAAGACGAGAGTGGCTTCATAAGGTTTTAAAACTATTAGGCATCTGCTGTTGGGTTAAGTGCCTGATGATAGAAAAAAGAAAAACTATTCGCAAACCTTTTCATTAAGATTAACTTCCAGCTTCCGAAGTACATTGGCTTGGTTTACATCAGCTGTGAGCCTAGATTATACATATAAAATTCTGGTGGTTTAACCATAATAGTTTAAACTATCATTAAATAATTTTTCTTACACACAAAAGTGTTAATACCACATGTTTTATGGTTATTTCACTGTTTTGGGCCAAACATGGTAAAATAACGGTTGAATAAATTGTTAATTAATCATTTTTCCGAGAAATTTCGAACAGAGTATGGTTTTAATAACAGTTCTAGTCAGTTACCAAAAACATACATAAAGACTAATTTATAACAAAAAAAAAAGGATTCCAGCTCTTAAAATCAGTTATTTTCTTCGCAATTATATTTAATTCATAAGCATAGATTCCGAATTATTAAATTTTTATTTTGTAAAGTGTGATAGAAAATAATATTAATAATACAAAATGGTCTTATGTTTCCTTTAAATTTATAAAATTTTACAAAAAAAGAATCTCCTTTCACAAAAATATAAAAAAATAAAACATAAAGGCAATCACTGCAGTCGATGAAAAATGAAGAAAAGAATAATGAAAAAATTATACCCTTGGAGTGCGTAAAACTTTCTGCAGTTAACAGAACAGGCATCAACCAGCGAAAATGTCTTTTGTCCGGAAAGCACTTTAAGCCATTCATCATCGGCTGCTTCAGTCTCTGACTGAAGTTAAAATATTAAAATATAAAAAAAAGAAAGATAAGCGATAAAATATATGTGGCAGACTTAGAATTAACGTGCACAAAAAGTTTTAAAGGATGACGAAAGAAATTGATAACATTCGAGAGACCAGAAGATAGGAAAAGAACAAAATTCAAATCTAGAAACCGAGTGATAAATTAAATCGTTTTAACTATAACTTGTCCAATTATGCTTGTTGAAAAGTTTCAATCACGTCTAAATGATTAATTTTGCATGGGAAATGTGCACAATACTTCCTTATATTTCAATTCAATGTTTTAATAACTGAGCGCAGTTCGCTATATAATTAAATATTTAAATGGAAATTTTTTGTTATCGTGATGTTTTTAGTAGTATGTCTATATAGCATAACATAAATGTCTAACACAGGTTTCCACTGTTGTCTGTGCGTTTTTATCGATCGCAAAATTCCGTAGTAGAAATGTTCCAGTTTTTATACATCGATTTCCATATTGCTTAGGCATAAAATTAACAAACATATACATATTTACATATACATATTTACATTCACATTTCCTATACATATTTTTGTATCCCGAATTTAAGTCTGCTATTTTTACGTTTTTGAATTTTGATTGTTTTGTTAATTAATACTGTAAAACTAAGGGACTTGTTTTTTTTTAATTATAACAAAATACAAAGCTACACTTTTAGATAAAGTAATTTAAATTGGTGTCTAATCTTATTAACCGTTTTGAAGTAAGTAGTTTTTGGTACAGATTACATTGATGTACTTTATGAATTATTTTTAAAGAGATTAGTTAAATGATTTAGAACTTAACAATTAACTTCATGTACACTGTGATGAATGCAGAAATGGTATTTAATATTGCTGTGTTGTTCGGTCCATATTAATAAAATAATTATCAAAATATAATATTAAAATATTATAAGGGAATTTTGTATTAACAATATGTATGCATTTAATTATAAATGTTATTTTAATAAATTATAATTTAGAAAAAAAAACATTTTTGCTTACTAGTATATTTAAATCGGATCATAAGAGAATTATTTGGACGTGGAAAGGGGGGGGGGAGCGTAAGCAAAATAATTATTTGTTTGGTACATATATTTTAAGCTAATAATTTCAAATTTCGTAAAAAAAAAAAAAAAAAACTGTTTGATGCTAAGAAACAACAATTATTGTGAAACAATCATCAGGGTTATTGAATTGAAGCGAACTGGGGGTTTGACTTTTTAATAAAATAAACAAAAATGGAGCAATTTACAAATAATGCGCTGCATTTAAACACTTGAGAGATTTACTTTTCCTAAAATGAAACTGTACTAGCTGCAAAGAAAATATGCCTACTAGTTTAAAGTTTATACTATGTAAATGAATGTTACTTTTAACATTTATACAGGAGTTTTTCCTAAAAAAATTAAGATACGCTATTTATCAATGTCCACAGCGTGGGGGTTATTTGGTTAAGTATCACCGTTAGAGACCTTTTCTCATTTTGAAAAGCGTTGTAAGTAATTTAAGAGGATTCTCTATCCCACAACTCATTAGAGAAGATTACTTTTGTTAATTAGCAAAAGTTATTCTCTGGCTCCGGATGGTATATTCGATAAGGATTCTAAAATTACTTCTTCACTGTCGGAAGGTCTTTGGTAAAAGTCTTAGCCATTGTCCCAAAACCTATACTTTTTCCTCAAGTGTATTGATTTAATCCAGAAAGCGGATATTTTCTAAGCCTTTAGATGACTTTTCCGTCATTTAATTTGCTAGTATAATTTACTATCATTGTTAAGAAGCTATAGGCACCCGTTGTTGTCCTAACTTGTTTATATAAATTATTCAACAACAAATCACAGTAATTTTAAGCGATTTTGAAGGGAATTACTAACTTTTGATGTAAATCTTATGTTATTAATCTGGAGGAGTAATTCGTTTAAAATGATGAACAATATTATAATTTATTAATAGAATGTTTACATACAATGTTTCAAGTTCTAAATGCAGATTAATATTAAATATGAATATATATGAGAATTAAAAATAAATTCATGTAATTTGCATAGTCGTAAGCTTTCTGAAAGACATAATTCAAGTCTTTATAAACATTATATTTATAACTCTGTAGTACAAATATTATAAAACAAATCTTCTAAAAATAGTAATAGTTCTTAAAAAACAACACTAATTTTACCCCTGCTACATGTTTAAGAAATAAAAAATATATAATTACTTCAATATTAAATTCAAAATTAATTCATAATTATATTACTACGTGTGAAAAGACTTCCAACAAGAAGCACGATTAGAAAAATATAAAATAAAATTTTTGGTAGCTTCAAAAGAAACATATTTTTGTTGTAGCAATAAAATAAGAGTTCTAAATATAAAAATAAATATTAAATGACACAACCAAAATTCAAATAAAATAACACGTAAAAAGATATAAAAAACAGACTATTATAATAATTAAACGAAGCACTTTAAGCGACTCAAAGGCTTCTGACGATGGTTAAAATTTAGATAGTTTCCTCCTAAATATGTATTCTCTAAACCGTTTAAAAATGAATCATGAGAAATGTTTCTTAGCAATTTCTTGTTTAAAATTCTGAATCAGTTGATTAGAAAATATCTCAAACTTATATTTTATTAAGTAAAAAGCTAGTCATATGAAATATTTTTAAGGGCGATTCCATGGTTTTTGTACATTATACACTATCAATAAATAGATATTTCGAGAGTGTTTATGCCTGAAATATCTAAGAGACTAATGTCATATCATAAAAAAAATTATTTTTGTTCAAATATATGAATGATTGTACGTATGATTGTGAATGATGTATGTATGTATGATTGTCTTATCATTGAATTAACCTGAAATTTTAAAAATCATTTTTGAGAATATTGCAAAAAAAGTATTAATGGCACTGAGGAACACGTTTTTTATTTTTTTTTCTTGTTGCAAGAGATTATTTAATGAATCTTATATATTTTAATTCAGATCTGTTTGATTCAGTTTTCCTCTAAAAGTTATAACAAAATGACATTTTTAGTTTATTTTTAGTCAAAATGCACAAATTTAAAAACAATATGTGTTGCTGGGAGTCACATAAATGTTGCGACAGAATTCAAGGGAAGTTAGAGAACAAAACCAGGATTAAAATTGCTTAAGAACCCTTGTCCAGTAATGTCTTTATACTCCACTAGGGGCCCTATCTTATTAATAACTGTTTATTTGCGCGCTTTTAAACAGATATTAAACTTTTCCACACAAAAAAATAGACAAAATGTTTATATAAAAAAATCTCTACTTTTATGAGTAAATGTTGTTGTTATTGTTAATTTACGTCGCACTAGAGCTGCACAATGGGCTATTGGCGACGGTCTGGGAAACATCCCTGAGGATGATCCGAAGACATGCCATCACAATTTTGATCCTCTGCAGAGGGGATGGCACCCCTGCTTCGGTAGCCCAACGACCTGCACGCGAAGTCGAGCACTTTACGGTAGCACAGTTTAACGAGGACCAATACCGCACACCCTCGGTCCCTACGCAGACTGATCCAAGTGGTCACCCACCCGCACACTGACCGCAGCCAGTGATGCTTGACTTCGGTGATCTGCTGGGAACCGTGTCTTTTATGAGTAAAACAATTTCATATATGAAAACTGCACACCCGAAATGGATAATATTAAGCATTTTTATTAAAAAACAAAACATTTGTTCCACAGTGTAGTAATAGTCAATATTTTTAAAAAAGAAAATATTAAATAATCTATGAACGCTACTTATATGAGCTTGATTAACCTGTGAGAATATTCTGATAACATCAATAAAATATTTGTGCATGTCCTTAAAAATTATGTTCTTAAAATAAACTTTATTAAATTATATGACATACATAATTTTGCACAACAAAAATTAAAATAATTTTTAGCTATTCAAATTTGCAGAAGAGTGTAATTACGATCTTTGCACTTAATTCTAACTACGAATATAAAGAGCTTGGTTGTTACGATAACGTATCCAACTCTTATTCGAAACTGTCTATTTTATTCGCAAGTATGAATACAAGGATATTTATTCAAATTATAAAACTTAAGTCGCATAATTATCGAATTCTGAGCACAAAACAGAAACCCTCCTAATTCAAATATTTGTTCATAAATAGATACACGTAATTTCCGTTTGCGTTTAATTAGAATTTAAATCGGAATCACATCAGTCGCATTCATTCCATTGGTAATTTCAGCTGATGATAACATTTCAAAATATTATTGCAATAAATTATATCGTAAAATGTGAAGATAATACTTTTGTGAAGATAATATTTATGCTTATGCTCACTTCTCTCAAACAAATTTAGGTTAAATAAACGGAGATTACAAATACTTTCAGATATGGAGTAACTCTCATGAGAAAATCCTTTTCATTGCAATTCTGTAATCAAAATTATAAGATAATGTGTTCTATCTTTGATATTGAATATATAAGATTTATTTACAAAATCGCATTTATTCTTTATAAATTTTTCGGATTTGACTTCATAAAGGAATGGAGAAAATAACAACAAGCAGGGTTATTGGATTTTCATTTTAATTAAAACGAATATTTGAAATGACACAAACTCTTTTCTCTCTGTTACCAACCTCTTGTGATTGAAATTTCTTTGTCTTCAGATCTTGTACATTTATGAGTAAAATTTAGCCTTATTACTATTTTAAAATGGATTCAATTAAAATTCGAAATGCATTCACAGTTTTAACGGTTTAGAAAACCATAAAGAATAAGACAAGTTGGTGGATAAATTCTGCTCATTTTTAAAATGTATAAGAAAATAATATTATTTTTAAAAGTACTAGTAGGTCTGCAATGAAATGATTCTATTAATTTGTATTCACTTGAAGTAAACATTTCATAGTAATGAAATATTTTAAAGAATAACTGAACCATCATTGACCCCAAAGATGCCTTATTGACTGTGATAAAAGGTAATATTGATAATGTTGTGAGAAAACCAGATATCACAACACTATGATTATATATTTTAAGTTTAGCCCTTGAAAATAGCTTACTAGAACGTGAAAATGCAACACTAAGTAAAAAGCTAAAAATGTTTTGCATTTTTTACTCTGCTCTTGGTTGAAAAAAATTTAATTACTGAAAAATGTTATATATTCAGGATTATTTTTTTAAATAAAATTATTTATTATTTATATATATTATGAAAATAAATCTACTTTCATAAAAAGTGGTTTAAACAAACCTAATATGTTCTACTTATGTAGCACTTTAAAAATAGTTTTATTGTTTCAATATGTTTAAAGTTTGAAAAAAATGAAAAGAAGTATTATTGAAAGTAAAGATAGTTATCTTCATGTAAATTATGTACTTGTAAATTATGTAAATTATGTTATGTACTTGTTTCATATATTTAATTGCATTTTTCTCAGTTCCAATTTTTGATACAATATGCATATTTGAACTTGATGTATTTTTAAAGTACTAATGATGTGGCTGAATAAGTGTTAAATAAAATGATAACTCAATTTAAATTTGTTTAAGTTCATTATTTATATTATGCTTGAACTGAAAAAAAAGTCACTCAGAATAACGCTAAAATAATATTAAAATATAAAACATTTAATTTATGTCAAACCGGTACCGCACTTTGACAGGACTTCTGATTTTGTTACTTTTTTAAGTGGTTACAACAAGTCCTGGGGAATAAATATAGTCATTTTAAATAAAAAACTAAATTAAGACTCTAGTATAAACAGACTAATGTCTATTATAAAATTATAATTACATATTTATGCTTTAGAATCTGCATTTAATGAGAATTTTGAGCACAACTGCAAATAACACAATGTTTGCGGTTATTTGCAATATATATAAAGTATCAAGCTCAAAAAAGAAAATGAAACATTTTCATAATTTTTTATCTAAATGTTATATTTTTACTTACTAAATAACAATTTTTATTATTCAGGAGGCTCACCAACGCTAGTGAATTAGAGCATTTGATATATTTAATTACGAAATAAAACAGAAATCTCTGAATAAACAAACTATTTTTTAGTTGGATCTGAATTACTCAATCTATATATTAGTATCATAATAATGTAATTGAATTGCTGTCGAAATCATAGAACCGCTGATGATAATTTTCTTATCCCGTTTTGCTTACTTCGGCCCTAGATCTTGAATTATTTAAGGGAACAAAAGACTTTTTAGACCATGCATAATCAAAGATCATTTTGGAAAATAGTTTTGATTAATCATTTATTAATTTTTTATTTAATTTGATTTTGGTCGAGAACATTTGATTTATAATGGGTAGTAATTTTTAAATCTTTATTAATTTCGAAATTTAAAAAAAATAAAAAAAAATAGCAAAATATACGATTCAAATGAAATTGCTTGAATAGATTCTAAGGGATTAAATTTCAATGAAGTCGTATTTTAAAGTCTTTTTTTTTCTTAAGAACTCGATTTCTTCCAAATTTTGTATTTTCACACTTAAAACTAAAAAAAAAAATGGAAATTATTTAAGATTTAGTTACAGTTCTAAAGCTTGGAACAATTAATGAAATAAATCATAAATATGAAGTAAATAAGGAGTTGCTTTAAATTTTTATATACTGTTTGATGTACTAAATAGTTCCAAACATGGGGCAAATTAAGCAAACAATGAAGAATCCAACCTTATGGCAAATTTAATGAACTGATCTTCACTCTAAGATTATCCTTCATGTTAATGGTAAAGAAATCGATTCTGTGAAGATGCAAGTAAAAATGGAGAGAAATTAATTCTTTATTCAGAGAAAAACTATTGATTTATAAAAATCATTTATTCGTGTGTGATTTCATAATTAAGTTATAACTATCATATTCACAAACTAATTTGCAATTTTAAGAATATTTTTTTAAATCTTTAACTTTTTTGCACGAGAAAACATGATCATAAGATCAAAAGTTATGTAATTGTTTCTGAATGCTTCTCACAATTCTCTACACGGTTCTTAAAACTGCTGCTGTTATACTTAATAACAAATGCTCAAAACAATTTTTATCTGTTTCATAGTTTTATTTTTTTCACTTCTGGCAAAAGCAAAGAAAGTATACTAAAAAAAGATTGGTATATGTAAATTTTAATGATATAAACGGATACATTTTGTTTACATTTAAATAATTATAATTTTAAAAATATATTCTCACAATGAATTTATAACGATTATATTCATATAATATATTTCTTATGTATAATATTTGTTATAATTACTTTTTTCTCTCATTGATTAATTTCCGATATTCACATGCTGAAGAAACTAAAGTATAATAATGTTATCCACCTCAACGTTTTAAAATCTCTGCTTAAATTTTGAAAAACAACAAACCATTTACATTTACACTAGCGTTCGACAGCATAAACCTCCACATATTTGCCATTTTCCGAATAAAATAAACTTCCAATAAGGAATAAAAACAGAAACACTGACTTAATTAAGCGGATATTTCTAGGGAGATGATAATTACTAAGCAAGTTCTAAGCATCTGCCTGCCTCTATTTATTTAAAAGTATCTAATGAGAACAACAATTACGACAGAAACTTCAGAGGTCACAAAGGAATCTTTCCCCAGGTGACTGAGCCGTCTCTGGGCACGAACGCGAGAAGAGCTTTACCCCCGAAGAGGGATTATTAATGATATGACAAGGAGAAATGTTCAGTCTTCTCGGTCAATAGTCATTAAGTACATCTGGTCATCCATGTTGCTATTTGGAAAGCTACTGTTTCATGCATAATTTAATGCATTCCACTATTTGTGGTATTTTTGTTATAAATTAAACATTTAATTACATGTTTTGTGTTTCTTATTGGGATCATTAGAGGGAAAAAATTCAAAGAAGAGAATTCATTACTGGAAAAATAAGTTCCATAAACTGACATCCGCAGTTTTTGGTATTTTTCTTTCTTCGTATTTGATACAATTGTATGTTTAATAAGTCTTGTATGGAAATTGATGCATTTTTCTGTCTTTTTTATTTTTAAATAAAGTCTTATTATTTATTTTTGCTTTATAGGTAAGAAAAATAATACAAGCATAACAAGTAAGGTGCATGCGATATATATTGTCTTTTTGCATTTCATTATTAGCTTATTTGATTTTATTTTTATTAATTTGTATTTTTTTTTTTTTAAATGTTCATAGGTTAAACTGTATTTGAATTGAAATGACATTCATTAAATACAATAATAACGATCAACGTATTTCAGATCTAAATTTTTAAAGAAAATTCTGAATAAAATTACGGCAAAAAGTACCGGTACTTAGTGTGCCAGTACTTGGTTAAACGTTGCGATGTGGATTTATAATAGAGACATTTCACGGTAGGAAAATAACTAAACTTTATTTTGTGGAGAAATGTCTAAAATGGAAATCTATATAAAGTTAACAGTTGTAGAATTCTTCAAATTTAGTTAATACTTATTTTATCCTAATTTAGAACAGAATCATTATATATATTTTATTATGTATTCTAAGGAATTATTCTATATCCTTGGAGAGATAATTTTGGAATTAAAGAATATAATAGCTTAGTTCTGTTTCTTTCTAACACGCTAATTTTAAAATACTGTTTCTAATGTTAATTTAAAATTCTCTAATCTATATTACTGATTATATTTTTGGAGTGTTAAAAATAATTTTTTGAAAAACAGGACTTTGATGCAAAACAAAAATGTAATGAAAATTTAGAAAATAAATGAACTATTCTTATATTATTATAACAATTGAAGAACTTCTATAGAATGAATAACTTTTTTATATACAAAGAATTCATAATTAGAGATTAGCTTGATTCTTTTTAAAACGGTGAAAAAGCTTATTGGAGACAATGAGAGATAAATATTTTGTTATCTCTTTATTTTATTATATTGTGCAAACTACAATTGATTACAATGCAATTTTGCTTACTGATAATTTTATAAACTTTTTCGCCGTATATACATTTGCTACTTCTTTCTTTTAGAGAACTAAAATGTTATGAAGTAAATGATCTTTTAATGCTTACCATTTTTAAAGATTGTTTGATACAGTAAGGCAAAGAAAGTTTTACATTATTTTAAATAAAAATAAGGCTTCGATGCAAATTTTATTCACACATGAATACAGTTCACTCAATTCTGATGTCTCGATTGTTTAATTAAGTTACTATACCACGCTTTGTTTGCCTTCATGTAAAACTGTCTTCTTATTTAACTATTCCATTATTTATTTTTATCAGTAAAAATATTCATGAGTAGTTTTAAAATATTTCTTCCAATCTAAAGTATTTTATTCTATATGTTACAATGTCTTCCAAAATATTAATAATCTAAATATTTAAATTTAGAAAAGTTTATTAAATGTCCTGATATTGAAATTAAAACAAGTGGCTTACTTTAATTTATTTCATTTCTATGTTTTTTTTTTCTACTTTGAAATGCAGTTTATTAAATTATTTTTATAAGCCTTAGCGTCAATTGTCTTCAATTTTATTAAGATGAAAGTTTTATTTGTATTTGTACTGACTTATGAGGTTATTTTTTTATTTAGGAAAAAAAAATATTTAGTATTTTCAAAGAAAAGTCATAAAAATTTTACTGTTAAAAGGATTTATTTCCTTCCGGCCATGGAAAAAAATAAAAACGATTTCTACAAGTTCTTTGCCAAGATTCAATTAATATGCACATATTTTTATGATAAAAAATTCAGCAACATAATGTAATTACACAAAAAGCCTTTGATGAAGAAAAAATATTAGTAACTTTAAATTAGATGTTTAAGTTTATTGGTTACTTAGTGTTAAATAAATTTAGATGTTCATGTTTTTATTACAGATTTGGTAACAATATACATTTGTATTCTCTCTCTCTCTGTGTGTGTGTGTGTGTGTGTTTAAAAAAGCAAATATTAGAATTCTATGAAACTCTCATCATATGATTAAAAACATTACTCTACATAGCCCAAAATTTAACCACGCCTCTGTTGTGTACTATTTTTTATTCGCAGCCTTTATCTATAACTATTTTCTTACTGTTTTGTTATGGTTTATTTAAATTTGAAGTTTTTGAAGTAATTCAATAAATATTCTACTCAATTTTCGAAACACTTTTAAAACAAATATGTGATTTTTAAGGAACTATGATTATTGCATAAATGCACGTATCATGTATTGTTAAAATAATATTTTTAATATCTGTATAATTTCCATCTGCATTATTCTTTTATTTTTATTCTCTTTTGCTTAAATAAAAGAGCAAAAGGATTACTGTTTCGTGTGCCATCTGATAGCGAATTCCGTTGGCGTAGTCAGTTAAGGAATCACGTACACCACTAATTGGGGAGCTGGAGATTGTGAGTTCGATCCTGACGACTGACAGAACAACCTGCATGTATATGCTGCAAAGTACACGTTAAATCTGTCGTGATTCAAAGTCCTCTCGTTGGTTGTAGTGTAGAATTTCGTATAGACTGGAACCATCTCAGGCGCTGTCCACATCGTCTAAGACATGGGTGCTATTCCTACTATGGCCGTAAAAAGATTGAGCCCTGTAAAAAGGGGCTAGGTTCATGGTCATGGGTGACGATATGAGTGTCTTTTGATAATTACAATTTTTCAACAATATATAGCTGTAAAAAATAAGAAAAATATGTGTTTCTAACAATTCTGATTATTATAATCATTTTGACACATCATAAAAAAATATATGCCCATGTGGCGCCTCTAAGGAAAATCCTTACGATGTTGAATTGAAGTATTTATATTATTCATCGCTATATTTGAATTTGGAAAGTTATTATAAAGTTAAGGAATTTTGTTTTTCAATTTAGGATAATTAATTTCGTAATTAACTGACATATGCATAAAATGTCTAGATATCTGTTACGTAAAAAATATCTGTATTATAAATATTTATTTAACTTCTTTTCCCTCTTATGTTATTATAAAAGATTAATTTTTCTCAGCAGAGATGTAAAATGTTCATTTAGAACTTTTTTCTACAGCTTAAACAAAATTAAATTTTTCATGGCTATTTAAGTTGTTTCTTTTGTATATGAAATTAAACAATACACGTCAGAAGAAAGAGAGAGGAAAAAAGGAAAATAATTTATTTAAATTCCCTACAAATTTAAGGAAAAAAATTTCTGTAGGAAATAAATTTTTTAAGCTCATTTGGTTAAATGAGTAATCTTCAAAACGTTAAAAATTACTTAAATTCTGTGGTAACTGGCAGAATAATGTGTTCTTCATAAGTTATGCATAAAATACCTAACGAATCCTTTGTATTTTGCACCAGAATTTTCTGAGACATGATAAAAAATGCACATTATCTTAAATATTGGAACAACCTTTCATGCGTAGGAATTTGACATATATTTTTTTTCTCTTTTTCATCACTAGATTTTTTCGTAACGAGAATAAAATGAGAAAAAACATCACTTCGAAAGAGAAAAGTAATAAAAAAAATATTTTAGTTTTATTCTACGAGCATTTGAACTCTTAAAATAATTATTAAACAAATTAAGATTATTAATTGTTTCATGAAAAACCGTTTGAGACATTTTGTTTCATGAAAAACCGTTGAGACAAAAAGACATTTTTGGAAAAAAAACAACTTTAATTATGTTTAATAAAACCAAAATATACGATATTTAAACCATTAGTACATTCCACATTTTACCACATTTCCCAAATTCTATCACATATACAATTGGTAATTTTAACAATCTTGGTAATTTTGGTAAATTTAATCAATTAGTAATCTTAAAATTTTCGAGCCTTTTGGTATTCCCATAGTGCTAGAAATAACGTGAATTTCATCATATTCGAGTTTTTACCATATTTTTTTCTAATATTATTATAAAAAAAATTATCTTAATATTGTTAAAATTTAACTAAGCTTGAATGTATCTAAGATCATTTTTACGACCAAGCTATATCTATGATAAGTAAAAACTTAGAGGTTTCATAAGTTTTTTTTTTTTCTTTTTTTTTTTATGAAATTCATAAATATATTTAAAGTCACTTACTTTATCACTTACTTTGAAAAATAATGTTTTGGAAATTGTTGTTCGTTTTAATTTTTGGTATTATTTTTGGAAATATTGAGAAATCCCTAAAAGGAAATGTCTTTGATTTTAAAAATCTATTTAAAACCCACAAATCAGGCTTTATTATTTATTTACATTTGTATTGAATAAGGTTCGTGTTGAACTTCGTATTTTTAGAACTTATGGCTATACTGCATACAGATACCCACCGACAAACACATGCGAATTACTTTTACTAATTATTTGGATAGATCATAAGTAAATTTTTTTTTTAAAAAAACGTATAGTAAAAATTTAGGAAACGAGAATGGTTAAATAATTTTTTCAATTGCATCACGGGCATTAGCGAGTTTAAAAATACCTAAATATTCTGAATAAAACAAAATTATATGGAGCACAGCCATATGAAATATTTTTATTTAGCATTAATAAGCATATTTGAAACTGAATAATTCATTATTAAAAACATTCACATAAAACGTGTGCAACAAACTAAAAATTTTATTTGGAACAATTTAGCTTTTAAATACAGAAATAATATTGATAAATATTTTCTTTTCACAATTTTTATAAGATATACGGCGTACGTTACAAAATAAAATAAGATTTCAACAGATTTATATATTTTTATTGATAACTTATAATTTTTTTAAACTATAATTCAAAATTTAGAAAATATGAGTTTGATCTATTCTCTTAATCCCATCATGGCAATAGTGTGTTTTAAAATAAAACTAAACTAAACACAGTGGCGTGACAGCCCATAGAGGGCCAAGGCCTACTGTGCCCATCTCGGTTTTCTTGACCTTGGGCTCTGAGGTGCAGAAGCAGATGTTCCGGTTAGGTGGTCAGCCGAACGCGAAACCCCCAGTGTTTAGTTCCCAAGCATGCTTGGTACTCATTTATCGACCCACTGAAGTGTTTTAAAATACCTCTATGCAATTATTTGAAAGACTTTCAACTGAAACAAAATTTATGTCGTACAGTAAGTATATATGTGAGCAAAAAAATATTATTAATAATCTTCATTTAAAACTTATGCAATATACTGGAAATGCGAAATTGTTACCTGGAAAAATTTAAGACTTGCAAATACACTAATAATGACAGCAAGAAATTTCCTTTTTTATGAGCATTATAAACATACTAGGGGGCTAAGCCCCCTGTTCGCCGCCACTCACCAACCCCGAGGATTGCTTCGCAATAAATTGCTGTTTCTAGGCTGAAAACTGTTTTTCTAATAAAGTTTAAATTATTCACTTAGCATATGTGTACTAAAAGGAATTCTGTTTGCTTACGCTTGTGCCTCAACTTTACACGTCCAAATATTATCTATTAGTGAACAGAAGTAATTTTTCTAAGAAATAATTTTAAAATTACATTTATATTATTATAACATTGCATTGCTCAAACAAATTAAATGAGTTCGCAACCGTAATTTAATATATTCGCTTACCAAACGGGTGGATATATTAAATACTTTTTTTGCTTGATCTTATTGTGCATGAAGCCGAGCGTTAAGTTTTAAACCATTCAACAGATCTCTTTAACTGTAATAACTGTGTACCTTTCTAAATAACTATCTTATAACGTAGCGCAGAATTACATTATAATAAAAAAACAATTATCTTCGTTTTAAACTCAAGAATTAAAAGCGTAATAATAGTAGTACATGAAAATTACTTTAAATTAGAGATACACAAATATTTATAGAAAAACAATACCTTTGTGATTTTTTTTTTTTTGCTGATGACAACCAAAACAATATTTAAATGAATGAGGAAAAACTGGATCCTATCACTTGATTTTGCGGCCAATAAAAACTCACGGACAACAATGGAAATTGCGACACCATCATTAGATTTTTATATATAGTAAGAAATAAATTGCAACATTATGAAACAGAATATCAATAATGTAAAAGATTAAATAATATATATCAACAACATTTTATTCATTTAAATATCTTTTATAGCATCAAAGAAAATTTTCTCTTAAACCGATACCATTAATGTTTTTAAATTTGTAGTAAATTTATAATCATGTCGAACACAAATGAAAGCAATAATTTTTTAACAACAGTTCTATCTTTCAAACGTTATTTGCATTCACAAATATTTCCATTTCGTGGAATGCAAAGAATTGAATGAAATAGATATATTCTTTGCATACATGCATTTAGGATTCGCATCCTCATAAAATGCGAAATGGTGGTTGTCTCCTAGCAACCAGGTTGCCAAAAAGCAGTACCAGTCATTCATGAAACAAGTTATAACAAGAAATAAGAAAAGGGTGAAATGTATAAATATTAAATGCCTTTTGGCAACCATCATAAAGAAACTGGATAGAATATATATTCTTTGCTTAGAAGTTTATTTTCTTCGTCACATTTTATAACATCTACGTTCTTTTCAATTTTAAATACTTACTCTGGATTCATTAGAAATCTATGAATATTTAAACGAAGCATTCTTTATTTAGTTCTAATAACAAAGGAGATGGTTAGAAGTAATAAATGGTAGTTAAGGTGCTTTGCATAATAATTTTAACTGACAGAAAATGAACTTTAAGATGTCTGATATTTTTTTACTCCATTATTTAGGTTCTTCTAAGCAGAAGACTAGGAAAATAATTTAAGTGCAATTGAGTAAAAATACAAGTTCTATTCAATTAATGTAATATCCCTAGGTTTAATTTCAGCATCACATTAAAATGTAAAATTGAATTTTATTTTACGGGCAAATAAATTTAAATTTTAAGCTCTCATTTTAAAAACGCCTTACATTATACTGTCTAGTTCCAGAAATTTTAGATAAAAAACAAGAGAAGAGTAAATTTTTTTGGTAATAAAAAATCTGTGGAACATAAAAATAGCAAATTTAATATTAAATTTTTGTTACTAGAAGTCTCCAAAATTGACAACCAATTAAAAAAATCTGTTAAAAAATTTAAAGAGATGAATACGTAAATCCTCTGATTCATTGATATCTATTAATGATATGCTTTGCTCGCAAATCTTTGTTATTACAATAGGTAGTTGCTTTACACGCACGCACTGCTAGCGATTTCTCGAAAAAATGATTAAACAACAATTATTCAATTGTTATTTTCCCATATTCTACCAAAACAGTCAGATAACCATTAAAAAGATGATATTCAAACTGTTAAGTGTGAGAAAAACGTTTATTGATTGTTTTTTTTTCTCATACTATCAATCTACCAGAATTCTATCCGCGATAACAAGGTCCACCTTAGAAAGTCATTTTGTTGCGTAGAACTAGGTGCATGCTGTTTCTATTAGGGTCAATAAGTCAATCGCATGACCAACTGATCAGGGGTTCGAATCCCAGTATTAGAGAGCCATTCAATACAGGACGAATTTTCAATGTCCTGAACTCCTCAGTCGGTTGACCTTAGACTATTAGAATACGAAATTATCCTTCACGTATAAATGACTCAGCACTCATAGAGATCTTATATCCGCTCAAGTTTCACTTTTATGGTTAATGGGCTAGCTATAAATGACCGTATAGTTTCGTATTCGTGGTTTTTCTACCGTACCGGTTTGTACTCAGTTTTAAAACCGTAATGTTAAAAAATGTTCCGAACCATAAACTTTAATGTTAACTTTAATGTAATCTGTTGCCAGACATTTTACTGTAATTTTAGAATGAAAATTCTAACAGTGCACCCTGTATATTTTTCGTTGTTAGCAATACGATCTAATTGTGAAACTTTGCGTAAACAAAATTGTTTCATTTTGTATAGAAAGGAAAAGACTACTCAGTTTTATATCCCCCCCGTTTTGCTTAGTTGATTTTCTCAATTCTGGGACGCTCATCGTTATTTTGGAAAAGAATAATATTTTGTATTACATGCGTGAAATGCCACGATTAAAATATATTGCACGTAAAAATATCAAAAATTGAAATTTGATTCTGCATGGTTCATATAATTCAGAATTAAAGAAATTAAGAGTGAAGTAAGTGTATATGCATATATAAGATATTGTAAATGCATGGATTTATTTCTGATAATATATTTGGGAATTTTTAAACGTATTTAAACCAATAAAAATAGAATTACAAAACATTTTTATTGTGTTCATTATATTTTTATGTTATTTTAACCGAAAATTAAAATTGAAAACATTTCTTAATAATATTAGAAGCTTTATGTAACCTTAGTTTTCATTATAACATTGATAAAAAAAATTTGAGCTACGCCACAAATAAAGAAAGAAGTTTAAATGTGTATTTGATTTCCAATCATACTGTAGACATCATTACTATTATTACATTAGGAAATATTTAGGAATACTAATTCATGCACTGCAATGCTCTAGATAAAATTAATGTTAGCATGTGTTCTTTTTATTTTCGTAAGAGAAATTTTCCTTAACGTAACTCTTTAGCAGCAGCTACTTAGATAGAGAAAATAAGTCCAACATTCTGAACAAAACATGCAACAAAACTGCGAACAATTGTTTTGGCGTATTAAAATTCTAACAAAATTTAGTATAAGCTGAAAATATTCTTAGAGAGAAAATAAAGTTTTGTCGAGCATACCTAAATTCGTATTAAATAAAATGAGAAAAGACTAGGCAGAATACCTCTTCATTTGAATTCTAGAATCTACATTCGTACACAGTAAAATATTGAGCTATCCAATTATGGTCTAAAGTATGGACACTTTGGGTGCATCATGCGTGAAATCGATTTTTACGGATGATGCTCCTAATTTAACTTAATTTGGATAGCAATATTTAATTAATTAGATTGATCCAGAAATTTTACATAGATATTTACTGTTCAAATAACAGTAAATCAGACTTTTTGTGCCAGTAAGATAAAATGCACTGTCACGTTGAAGTCCAGTAATTTGATTCGGAAATTTTTACAGAGCAGAAAAATATATTTAACGTTAAACAGTATTATTTGAAACTCGATCACAAAAAAAGATTCAAAATTTTTTCAGCTTTTAGTCTATAAGCCCGAGTAATGCACTGGCAATACACTGACATGTAATACACGTAATAAACTAGCATTTGACTTTAGATAAGGAACAGTTAAATTTTTTTGGAATGATTAATAATAGACGTTGGTTGATGATATGATACTAAGTATATATTTAGTAAAGTCAACATGCATTTATTATTACGAAAAATATTTCAGTTATCGATAAATTAAAAAAAACAAACTGCTCTTTAGATGATTACCGAACAGCCATGAAATATATATCTTCTTGCCAGAATCAAATAGAAATGAATATCTCAGTAAGATAATGGATTACCTCGGACACTAATTCACATTTAGCATCTGTTATTCATGCTGTCCACTAAACTATCAAAGAGTCCTTGGGGGATATTGTCCCACTCCTGTCTCAAGGCTGTTTTCTGCCCTTGCACGGTTTGGAATGGGCATGTTCTTTGGTGGTTCTGTTGTGGCATTTAATGGGCAATGCTCTACGGTTGCCAAATACATTATAGGCATACTCCATATGATTTAGGTCCATTAAGTACATAGGTCGATATCTTGTACGCCCGATTCCACGCATTGTCATCCACAAATGGAAAGTCTGGAACTATCCCACCCCTAAAAAGACAAACGTGATCCAGAATAATTGCTCTGCAATACTGCCGCGATGTAACGATACTTCGCTGAAAGTTGTGAAGCGGTGTTTCATGGCTCTCCGCACCAGTACTACTGGTCAATACTACCAGTCACGTTCACGAACCTAATGTTCTGCACAACGTGTTCAAACCTCTCTCCACACTAACTGGTAGCCATAATGGTTGCAAGGTCTGAAGCTGAATGCCTCGGGGTAACAATTTTGTTCCTTTTTGGTGTTGGGGTACATATCGCGTCTCTTGAGGTGTTGTGTGGTTTTCCTACGACAACCATCATGCTGTTGGTTGTTGTGAGAATCGCATGCTGAAGCAAATAAGATGCATGAAGCTAACTACTACTCTCATGTTACAAGAAAATTGAAAACTAAGATGCATTGTGAAAATCCTTCTCAAGATCTGTGTTGAGATTATGAAATAAAATCTTTTTCCAGATTTCATTTCATCAAATGAGAACACATAACTATATCACTAGATTGTAGGTTGCTGTTATTTCCAAACCAAGATATTTCATTTCAGACAGTAAGAAAAGAGAAAAAAACTGGTATTTTTTTATAAGCGTTTTTATTTTTCATGTATGTCTTTGAAGGTTTTCATTCTTTTCTTATAATCAATCTCATCTAAATCCAATTTCAACAAAAAATTAATTTTGTTAGGAATTTATCTCAAAGTACTGGCAATATGGGTGCTGTTATTTTAAATTATAAAATTTATTTTTCCGGAGCTTGTTACGAAAAATAAATTCTTTTGTTTTTCGTGAACGCGTGAACAGCACACGAACAGCAAAATCATTGAATCTCTCTAATTAAATAAATGTTACTGTAAAAAAAAAGTTATTTTATTTTACTGTAAAAATGCATTTTACGAATGATGCATCCAAAGTACCAGTACTAAATATCGTAATTTGATCCGAAAAGTTCTGCAGCTTTACTATATCTGAGAATTGCACTGACTAGGACTGTATCTAAACATACTGTTTTTGTACAAAAAAGTTAGAAAATTATCAAACATTATTAAACAGAAAAAATTGGTAAATAAAAGCTCTTCTTATGTGAAATGTTATATAAACTTAAAACTTGTCAGTTAATGTGTGTTCGTGTAAAGTTTCATGATAAGTGAAACTTTTAAACATAATGATAACAATAAACGAATAATTTTAGAAGAAAAACTGCAAATTTTATTTTCTAAGCTTATGTTTACTTGAAAACAAACGATAACCTTATTATGCAATAATATACATGTATTCAACTTAAACAAATATGGGAGAACTTGGGAATAAAAACCAGACAAAATTTCGAAAATTTATTCAGTAACTAGTAATACAATTACTTATTCAAAAATTGATAATTGCATTCAGTTACGTTGTAAAAAATTCAGAATTAAATTACAGCATAAATACTACACTTTGGGTATATATCCTTAAAATTTATTTTACGGTAAATTCCAATTTTTTCCTAAAACAATATATCATAATTTTTACAGTATTATTTATATAATTCGAGTAATTCTATACTTTTACGATTATTAAATCTGTTGTTGTTGTTGTTCATTTACGTCGCCCTAGAGCTGCACAATGGGCTATTGGCGACGGTCTGGGAAGCATCCCTGAGGATGATCTGAAGACAGGCCATCACAATTTTGATCTTCTTATTAAATCTGTAAATATTATATTATGCCAGATTTTTTTGTTCCGTGACATGATCCGGTAAGGAATTTTTCGGAAAAAAAATGCGGCACTCCGGTATGTATTTGAGGTATGTATCCGGTATACGGTGCCGGTATGTATTTTTTAACGTAATTCGATCATTTTTTTACAATGTGCAAACTTTTAGTCATTTTTGTATATAAATGGCATTTAAAAAAATAAAAAAGCGAGGCTTTATACATTATTATGAAATAGTTTCGCTGCTTTCTATTTATTTTGTTTATTGTCTAAAGAAAACAAATTTAAATGTAAAATTAGTCAAAATCAGTCAAACCATATTCAAAAATACTTATGAAAAATTTAAATATATTTTGAAATTTCTAGTCAAATTTTAAATTAGATAAATATTTTATCTTTTTCTTAAGAATTATATCAAATTAAGCAATAATTTATTTTTATTTTGTTTGAAGAAAAGACCAAAAGTAAGTTTTAATTGCCTAAGAAAATAACAGAAAAATATCCATTGTTTTTTATTCATCACCGCCTTTAATGTTTTGTCAAGTGGAAATTGTTCAGTAAATTGTCTACATTTATTGCTAAACCAAAAATGTTTTTATAATATGCCAAAAACTTTCAAACCACGACAAAAAATGCTGAATTTGCAAAAGAAAAAAAAAAGAATCTCATTCCTCAGGAAAAGAGAGAAAATAAAATAAATAACGAGTTTCTCTTCTCAGAATTTTGCTTTTTGCATTTAGTAATGACTTTTTGAAAATAATTATTTTTCAATTTCCGCAGCATAAGGAATCGAGATACATTTTGTTAACTTTCAATTTCCTGGTATGTCGAGAATAGCGCAGACCCATTAAAATCAAATTCAGATGAAATTGCAGACTAAAGAGTTTGCATAACATAAAAATACATGAAATTCATGATAGGGAATTTTGATTCACTGTTCCTAATGTATTTCAAGTGTTAACATTTTGTTTATAAAGTAGAAATCATGTTTAGGAATTGTGTGAAAGTAATTATTGATTTTTAAATTCAAATCTGTTTAGCATGTACAGATATGTACTTTACCGCGACAAAAAGGCTAATAATTATACTCGTTATTTTTATGTAGATTTTATAATTGGCATGTCTTTTTTTAAACTTAGGCATATGAAGAAAACTATGTATTTTTTGAAACATATTGAATTATTTATACATTAAAACATAATTAATACATTTAAAAACACAACAACGAAACTAGAAACAAACATAAATATTATTCAAATATAATTGAAAGAATTAAGAGAAAAAATATAAAAAGAGATAAAACATATTTTGTTAACGTAGATAAAAGTTACAAATATAGTTTCATTCAAAATCTTATTTAAAAAAAATTGGTGAAATTTTAATATTTTTTTAATTATTTTTTTAAAAACTAAGCAAACATGTATGGATACAGTGCTCCAAAAAATACATGTTTTGATTTAATTATAGGACCTTTACAATAATGGATCTTCACATTCTTAATGGTTTGAGGGGGTGACTTCAAATATACTAAAAAAAAAAAAGCGCAGAAGATATTTTAAGCTACGAAGACACAAAGACGAAGACATTCCTTTTTTGGACGGATTCTTTTTTTAAAAATAATTTGCTTAAATGTATAGGTTGCTTGTACATAGTTTCATGTATTTTTCCCATTCTAAAATATTAATTTAATATGTTTGTTATCAAATCTTGCGAAGTAACTAAGTATCTTAGAATTACTTCATATTTTACGAAAAAATTACATCTCTTTGCTTAAAAAGTTCCATTCTCAAAAAGATTATAACTTTAAAAAATATTTTCACAATTTTTGCTTGCCTCTTTCATGGAAAAAACCCTAGGACACAAGTAACTGAAATGATAAAATGCGTAAAATATAAATGCTATAATAGTTAAATGTCATGGAAGATAATATTAGCAAATGACTGTTAAATCCTTTTTTTAATTAAAATTGATAGAATAATAATACTGTTAAATAAGAGTTAACTAAATATTTCACAAGTAACAACCAAATATACACTTTTAGATCCTCATTGTTATTTCAATGTTTTCTAATAATATTTTTCTTATCCAATAAGTGTACGGCAACAAATCCGAGTGGCGGTCTTATAACATAAATGTTATATTAAGACTTGAACAAATTGAGGAAATTTTTCTCAATCTTTCTACGGCACATTTTCATGGTATTTTTTACCATGACATTGTGCCAGGCAAAATTGCATAGTGTAGTTAAGAGATTAACCATAATATAGCTTTCTGATTTCATTTAATTCATTATAAGAATTTTTAATATTACTCAGCTTAACAATCCTGCTATTTGCTTCTCATTCATCATTTTTGTTCTTTTTATCTTAAAGGACGAAAAAAATCATTGTGCTTATAAAATGTGTAATTATTATTTTTTTATTAAAGCAGCTTTTGTTATGATGCTAATCCTAGCAGAAATTGCCGGATTACTAGATTTAAAAATAATTAAAAGATTTGAAAAATGATCAAATGAAAAAAATGATTTTAAATTGCGATGCAAATGTAAAGATTTATGTCTGGCAACACTTAACATCTTACTCTTGTATTCTTTTTATTACATTCGTTCAATTTTTTATACTTCTGAGATTAATTGAAGCACGAGCTTATAAAATTAGGATTTACTGCAATGATTTTAAATTTTTCTACAGCAGTAGGTTAATTGTTATTATTTAAAGATAAGAATTATAAAAAAAAATAATTGTGATAGCAGTATTGAAAATTGCAATAGGTTTCTAATAAAATGGAGCTACAAAAACTAAATACTCACTTTATGTTCAGAAAGGAAAAGGGCTCTTTTAACGCATCAAATGCAAACTCTGTAATCAAATATCAAACTGAATGCATTAAATGCAAACTGCGTAGTGCAGCGTGGTTCCTTTGGTATTATTTGTTATATATAATAACTATAAATTTAACTGGTAATCGTTTTTTAATAATTATCGAATTAAATGATTTTTTAATTCCATTGAACTTCCTGTACGCTTTTCCACACATTTTCATAATTTTATGTTTCTAAGTCTTAGTGGTTTTGCAATACAAAATAAATTGTAAGAGCAAAAACTAAAATAGTAAAAAAAATGTGCAAAAAAAAAAATTCAAATTACAACAACTTTTGAAAATTTTGAATTTTGAAAGTCTTGTTAAGGTCATAAATAAAAATGGTTAAAAAACGTATGATTTCTATTCTGCGTTCTTCAAAGTGACTCGCATTGTATTTTTTTACTCTAACAGTTAATAATACTCAAACTATTTATCGAATCTTAACTTTTTAATATTTTTCTACAGATCTTTGCAATTAAAATGTTATAGTTTTTGCGCATTTAAACAAAATGAAACGTCAAGTTGTACACCCAAATCTGCAATGGCAGTGTTTACCATTTTTTAATATTGAGATTTACAGCGTGTTGCAAAATTATTAGACTACCCTAAATATAACTCATTCTTATAATAAACTATACAAAACCAATATTTTTTAAATATTGAAGCAACTAAAATAAGTTATACTTCCTAAGCGTAATGTTAAAATAAAAAAGTGAAGAAAAAATTAAGTTAGTTTCACACAGCAAACGATTTTTTAAAAAAATATCTGATTGTTAAATAAGAATAAGATCTTCTATTTATTTTTTTCAAAAATGTTTGAGTTCTCAAAATATTTTTTTATTTTGTCTTTGAAAATAGCAAAGCTTAATTTTGCATCGCCGAAAATGCAAACTTTAATTTTATAAATAAAATTATTCGTTATTGAAATTTATTCGTTTTCATAAGGAAATTCATGATGCTATCTCAGTTAGAAGTACGAAAAAGTTTGGGTTTTAAAGCCTCCCGTAAGCTGAAACGTGAAATATGTCAGTTAATTAAGCGTTCTAAGACTGCTGCTTATAAGGTTAAAACTAAAAGAGGTTCTTATGGAAAATTAAAAAGATCTAGTAGGAAGTGTACATTATCAGCTTGGGGAAATCGATACAATTTCAAATTTACAACGAAACAGAGCATGTCCATTCTCAAAATAACTCAGCAAACTATTAGAACGATCTTTAATACAACAGTTTGTTGCACTTAGACATCAATATCGAATGTTGCTTTTCGAAAATTAAGAAATAAAGCAGAGGCTGTAAAGGCATCATAAAGAACAGGGGCTGTATGGGCAAAAGAGATCATGAACTGGGATGTTATGTGGGAAGATGATTTTTTTTTCCAATGAAAAGAAGTTCGATTTGAATGGCCCGGATGATAATAATTACTACTTATATGATTTGAAATCAGGCCATCGCGATTTCTTCTGAATGAAGATTTATGGTCTCTTCGTATATGGTCTAAAGAGCTTTTGTGCATGATCGTAAATGCAATCTGCCGTGAAAAAACGAACTCTAGTTGTTATCAACAACTACTTTACCATCACTTTACACATCTTATCACATCTAACTTACTATCTTGGAGGGTCGAATTGTAAATTTCAGGAAGACGATACCATGCTTCTTAATCAACTAAAAATTAGTTTCGAAAACAAAGTCCAGGTTCTAATCTCGTCAACCGTAGTCCTGAACTTAATCCTACAGAAGACTTGTGGGGTTACTTGGCTAGACAATTGCATGTAAATAACAGCCAACAGACAATTTACGACCTGTAAGAACCTATCATGGATGATTGGCACAAAATTCCTGAAACTTCTCTCGAAAATTTGATTGAGTCAATGAAAAATCGAGCATTTGAAGTTATACAGAAAAATGGGGGATTAACATTCTTTTAGTTTTGTATAAAAGTTCATTTTAACTGGTGGTCTTAGGAATTTGAAACATATATATTTAAGATGGAAAATTCTGATATTGTTGACGGAATATTTAATTATATCTCTTAAACTGATATGCATGTATTTTGTTCTTAATTCATTTTCATTAACATAATTTAATTTTGAAAAAATTTTTATTATATTAAAATTCGCAAAAACAACTATGGTATTAGAATTTTGTTATACACTGTAAAATTTTCTTTAAACAATTTCATTGTAATTAATTTCCTATTTGCGAGTGATATGATTAAAAATTGCATTGTAAGATTTTCGCTTTACCAGTATTAAAAAAATAGTATTCAATCACGTTTCAAAAACCAATGAATTTAAACCTAAGAGGCTAAATAGTTAAAATTTTAAGCTTCTGAATTACTAGAATACCCATTGTTCTTTAAAAATAATTTGATTATATTACTCATACATAGAATTATTTTTCCTAACTTCTAAGAATTATTTTTTTGTTTAACCAGTACAATCGATGTATATATTTTCTAAGAAAATTTTTTCATGTTATAATCTGGTATTTTTTTAATTTTCATTTTCAAGTGAATTGTTTTACTACACTAGAATATTTTTTTAAATTTTATGTACGTAAAAAGAAGGAAGTCAAGATTTAAATTAATAAGCATTTGCGTTTACTAATCACTAGAAAATTGTGTTGTTAACGTTTCTTTTTTTTTTCGTATTCTATTTCCTTACGTGATTTACATCCTTAACTTAAACAATAGAAGAAAAAAATATTAAAACGCCAATTCACGCATTTTTAGGAATTTATTTTGTGTCATTAAATTTATATATGCATGTAGGGAAAGGAAAATATACACAAAAAACTCCTAGAAAATAAAAAAAAAATGTCATAGAAACGTCAAAAATGTTTACCAATTACGACATGCTTAATATTCAAAGAAGAAAATCCCGCGAGCAAATGTCCGTCTTCATCAGCGTGAATCCCTTTATTTTTAAAAAAAGAATATTTAAAGACAATGTCTCATTATTCTCCAATTGATTCTTTCAAAGCAAATAATGCAACGATCAAGTTTTACAACCCAGGGCAATAAATTAGTTCTCGAGGAAGCTTAGGCGATAACACAATACAGCAAGAAAAGCCAATGACTTAACATCCTATTTACTATGTTTCATATATTTGTAATTTCTTTAAAAAAGCTTTTTTGCTCATCGATTCGCAATCCCTGAGGTAAAGAACAGAGCACATTGATTAGCTGCTAATGATAATGACTTGAACCTCTCGTTGCCCGCCAAGTCATTTACTATCGCCAATTCCTTTGTTTTGAAGTCATAGAACCAATCGTTATTTAAGACTTATGCTCACATAGGAAAAATAGTTTGTTCTGAGATTTTATTCAGAAACAATAAAATATGCTTTAATAAATATTTGAGAACAGTTATTCCATTTCCTAAGTTTTATTTAAGACGTATGCTTAGATAGGAAAATATTTTGTTCTCAGATTTTATTCGCAAACAGTGAAACATGAAAGAATAAATGTTTGAGAACAACAATTCTATTTTTTAAGCTTTATTTAAGACTTATGCTTGCACAGGAAAAAAAAAATTCGTTCTGAGATTTGAGTCAGAAACAATAAAATATGTTCCGATAAACGTTTGTAAACTGCTATTTGATTCTTTACGCGTTATTTAAGACTTATGCTTTAGAAGGGGGATATTTTGTTACTGTGGTTATTTTCAGCAGCAAAAAATCATGCTATAATAAATAATGAAGCACAACAATTATTTTGCTCGCTTACTTAAGCTTTCATTCTTTCGTTTATTATTCTTTCATTAAAAACAATAATATTTTGTTCTGGGAACTATTTCTACAACAATAAAATATGCTGTATTAAGTAATAGAACTCATAAATTATAGCTGCCAGCTTATTTAAGAGAGATTCTTCCAAAAAAATTATTTTGTTCTGAGAAATTATTTATCTATAATAACAAATTGTACATTATATGTTTTTAGAATAACAGTTGCATCTTTTAAGTTTTTTTTTAAACTTATTTTTCTTAAGAAACTATTTTATCCTCAGGTTTTATTTAGCAACAATAAAGCATAATGCATTAAATAATCCAAGTATAACTATTATATCTATCAGCTTATTTAAGACTGTTTCTTACATTTCAAGACATTTCTGGTAATGTTTTCAGCAACATTAAAATATTAAATTTTGGGAAAATGCAATTCTATCTTTTCGGCATTATTTTTTACACATTATCACTTAGAAATATGCTTCGATTGTTTTGTTCAGTTACAATAAATTTTTCTTAATGATATGTATAAGAATGTGCACTTTAGCATCCTAATAGAGTCTCGGTGCTGCCATCTAGTGTGGCAGAAACTAGATGTCCAAATTAACATGGCCAACGGTGTCTCACCCATTATGGTGGTCCTGAAAGATTGGATACCACTTCTGGAGAACGCACTAGGTCTGCTCATCGGGAAGACTGATTGTGCAGCTTATAGGAAATGACAAAAAAAATATTAAAAATTGATATGCTATTTAACATGCTTTTATATAAAGAGAAATAACAAGCAGAAATTATAAAGTATTTTAACATTTGATTTTTAATAGAATAAAAATTAGTTGGGAAATGCTTACTTCAGAAAGTTTCCAATTATTATATTTATCGCTATTTTGTTTCTTAAAACTATTAGTGAACATTTAAAACCCATGGATAAAGTTTGAATTTCATGAATATTTTTAATACTATATTACAGAGCTTTTAGGCTCACAAAACGAGCTTGATGAACTTTTATCCATTTCTTGAAACTCGTGACGATTGTTTTTAAATGCTATTCGCTTATTTTTAACTTTTTTTTAAAAATAATATTAAGAACTTTTTTCCCATTTAGATAATAAGTTTCATTTTTGTGAATGCCTGGTTTGAAAGACTTAATCAAAGACTAACTTAAAAAAAATCAATATGGTTATGTGCAATTGATAACATTAGGAATTTAGATTGTCTGAAAGTTTAAGTTTTATTATATAATTCTATAATTAAATAATAATGTTATAAAAATTCTTATAACATTGATTATTTTCCGAGCTTTAAAATATTTCCTTATAAAAATGATATTTAAAAGAGGCCTTGCTATTTTTCTTTCTGTGGCCAAAATCAAAAAAAGAAATTTTTGAAAAAGAAAAAAAAAATCTTGCATTTAAAATTTTGTAATTTAATAAAAAAATGCGTGATAGCCAACACAAAAAAGAAATCGAAAATCGTTTTCATATTATGGTTTATTGTGCTTTAAACGCGAATACATGTAATACTTCAGCCAAAGGCGAATGCAATTAAAACATATTTTATTCAATACATCCTTCCTTTTTGTTGGTTAGATAAATATTACTGCCAGTTTTTCCAACAATGTCTTCGAAGTTTTATCATAAAAGAAGAAGCAAGGAAATTTTAATATGTAATATTCAAATGTACACATATTCACATTTCCATGTTATGGAATTTTCCGTAAATGCTAAAATATATTTCATTTTTATTTAACTTTTTTTAAAGTAATGTCAAAAAAGAAACATCTCTTGTATCAATATTTTGAAGAGAAAATCTCCGAATTCAGAAATTTAACTTGTTAAAGATAAATTTACCACACATTTGATATTTGAAATTCAATTAAATAAATTTATTAAAATTTTGTTTTCAACATGCTTCCATATTAGCTTATGTTAGTTTTCTACTTCGATTAAGTTTAAATTTATTAAATAAGTTTTTTAGTTTTCGGTTTTAAAATGATTTTGTTTATTTGAATTAACAATTAAAGTATACTATTTATAAGACTCTCTATTATTTGAGTATGTCATTCGTAACAAATAGTTGAGTTTTGCTTCATATAGTATAATATTAATTATATTTATTTGTTTGTATAACGATTTGATATCGCTGTGTCGTAATTGTTAACGTATTTAATCATTGTCATCCAAACCGTGGTATTAATATTCCGGGATTGCAATCATAATCTTGTTCATGAATAAATTTTTGGAATTTTAATAACATTTTCAATACTTATTAAAAATGTTTCATTAGGGATTTTAGTTAAATCTATATTTTAACCTATTATAAATTTTTAGAATAATTATGTTTTCCCTTATTATAAACACTTTTCTTTCTTATTGTGAAAAATTTTTTTAATTATTTTATATCCCATTTTATCGCTAAATCTTAAACAAGTTTTATGGATAGCATAAAGAACTGGATCAAAACACGATACTTAGGTTTCGATCCGCGGAGCGATTTATTTCATAAATATCACAAGTCGCTATAAATTTAGTAGCACTATGCCACATTTGGTACTAAATGTAACATGGTTTTTATAGCGAGAAATATTTATTATGAAACATAGAGCTAATGTAAATTTCTTCATTTTGAAAGCACTATTTAATGTTCTTACTAATGTTATGCTCAAATAAAACCTAAAATATATTTTGTGAAAAAGTAAAATAGTGAGTTAAGTTAAACTTTTAATTTTTACATTGGAAAGGATTTACTGTTATCAGCAACTTACTATTCAGAATTATTGAGAGAGGTAAACTTTCGAATTACTTTATTTCTAGTCTTCTAAAATTCTACTTATAGAAGAATCATTTTATTTTTTTAACTTCTTCAAAACTCTGTAAAATCAGCTTATTGCATCATTTTCTATAAGATCCCGCACCCGCCATTGTCATTTTCTGTTACTCTTTTTTTTAACATAGCTGCTTTTTTTAAAACTTTTTTTCAACAACTCTGCCACTCACAGCAATCAAGCGCGAAATCTCAAGAAAAAACTTGGCGAAACACAAATTAAAACATTTACTATAGGCAAGTAAAAACATGTGTCGGCAATAATGACACTAAGGCCTGATATTTTTATAATAATAAAAGCTCGAGTCCTGACGGCTCAGGGGATAGAGCGTTCGCCTTCAATGATGTGAACCGGGTTCGAATCTCAGCGATGGCTGGTCGATACGAATTCCGCATCCGGCTTCCATCGACCACAATGCTAACGTCTGTGGTAGACGGATCATGAGTTAGTATCCTTGTAGTCAAGAAAACCATGGGAGGTTTTAGTGTTTTTCCCCTCCATGTAACTCAAATGAGGGTTAGTTTTTTCAAAAAGTCGTCCACGAAGGCAAATTTCTCCTAATACTTGATCCAGGAGTACCCTTGTCTACTGGGTTGGTTCAAAAATTACAAGGCTGCGGAGATGAACATTAGCAGTCGTAAACTCAAAGAACTGCGTCAGCTGTTCAATGACGTTTATAAGATAACATATGAAATAGTAATAGCTATCATTGCTAAAAAACTCAAGATAAATTGAGATAGTCAGAGAAGTAGTTAAAATCACGGCATAAAAGACGTTTCCACCTTAAGTCCTTGAATGAAATTGAATTGAAAGTTTCCTTTTACCTACCGTTTTATTATTCAATAATATATCGAAACCGTTATTTATGAAAGAATACCTGCATCTGAAAGTTCGGAATAAGCCGAGACTAACACTTAGAGTGTAAAGAGAAAAAAAGACGAATGGTATAGTTCAAACTTTCAAAATACATAAAATATGAAAAGGAAATACTGAAACAAATTAAAGAAAACTAATAAAATGTTTATATAAAAAAACATGGAAATTGCCAGAAAATAAAATAAACTGGAATATATAATTAAAAATAAAATTAAAAATTATATTAAAAGGTATAGTTTACGATGAGACTAATTGAGAATATTCTTATTGAGAATTCTTTCAATTATATCAAAACTGGCGATTATAATAGTTTTTTCCAAATAACATAAAATCATCAATTGTTTTTGAAATTCAAAAAAAAATTAACTTTTGAATATTTTCTTGAATATGGTATTTTATTCAATGTCCTATAAGAAAGATTCATCTAAATTTAATAAATGGACAGTAATGAAAACAAAGAGTTGGGAATCTAAATAAATTACATTCCTTCCCAAACAAAAACACCTGACAGGCTGAAAAATTATGCCTTTAAACAAAATAAATAAGATAAAAAAAAATGCAATTGGGAAACGCCCCCTAGATTTCCGTCATAACAAAACCGCCGTTCTTTTCTACTCTAGCCATTTCCGTAGGATGGTGTCTTAACGAGAGAATCATAGAATACGTGGGCAGAAATATTCCAGTAGCCACCATCAAATACGGCTATCCTCTCTGATGATAAGATAACACCGGAAAACAAAAATAAACAGAGGAGGAAAAAAAAAAACCTACCTTCTACTCCTTAGAGAGATTCGGCGAGAGAAACGGTGCTTGCATAAATATGTAATGCTTGTGGTAATGATTGTCTAATGCAAATTGAAAATCTGCTGCAGTCAGAATAGGTTAAGCTTATTTAGTAACTTCACCTGAGGGTGAAATGGTTGGTAAATGCGATTTCTTTGAAAAAAAAAAATTATGCAGGGAATAAGATTTCTGTTTTTGAGGTGCGAAAATTTCGTAGGTGTGAGTGTCACGAAAGAAAGGGGACTGCCGAAAATGTCATATTTTAAGCTTGACAGATTTCTGGGAAATGTGTCCGTGTACAATTTCGGCAAAACTATTTCTTTCTATGCCTTAGTTTCGGTTTGAGATGTTTTAAATTTTAAGATATATATTGGGAGATCCTTAAATTAATTAATTTTCTTCTTATTAATATATATATATATATATATATATATATATATATATATATATATATATATAATATACTCTCTCTTCTCTTATTATTAATATTATATATTTTTCTCTTTTTTCTTTTTATCCTCCTTGTAATTATTGTGCTATATGTCTATGTCCATAGGATATAATTAGGGAAAATGATGTTATTCAATGTATAGATTTCTTTTTGTCTTAATGCCGTATCACGTAGCTCTAATCACAAGAATTCTAAGCATTATTGTATAATGTATAATTATACTACTTTTTTAGTAACTTTTTCTTAAATTTAAAATTGTGATAAAAGAGTACACTGGAAAAAAACTTCGGTTAAAATTACTGTAAAATTTACCGCTACACTGGGTGCATTATTCGAAAAAATTAATTTTAAGGAAAAAACCGTTTTTATCGTAAAATTTTAAACCGAATGCTTTGCAGTAATAATTGTGTAACAGCAGTGATTTTCTAAATATTACTGTTAAAATACGGTATATATAAGATCTTTGCTCTACGGTAAAAAGAGCTTTTACCGTAATTTGAGCCCGAATAGCCTGCGTGGTAATCAATATTGTTTTGTGGCGTAGTTTTTTGAAGACCTAATGCACCGTTTTTAGGAAGGCATTCATTTCATTCATTTTTTTTTTCGCAAGCACATCCTTTTAAGTAGTTTCATAATATTATTCACAATTATCTTTTAAAACAAATTAAACATCATAGTACAGAAGTAAATAATTTAAAAAGTGTAAGAGCAAATAAATAATATTTTTAAAAGAGTGAAAAAGAAATTTATTAAAGCAAAAAAAAAAAAAAATCTACTTTTGTATATTTGCATATTTTGTATAAAATAAGTGGCCTAATTAAGTTATAAAAGAACCTTTTTAAATGATTTAAATACATTTCCATAAAAAAAAAAACGTTCATCTATATTTTATTCCAATTTCTCAAAAAAAAAAAATTCATTATGAATCGCTCTGATTAAGAATTTAGAAAAGGGCTAAAGAAAGTGACATAATTGAGTTGGTGAGAGAATCGTTTTAAATGCTTTAAACACATTTCTACAAAAAATACCCCAAATTAAATATGAATAAAACGATACTTTATTACTTCATAAAATATTCCACTTAAGTGTTTGTTCACGAGCAAGTTTCCCGCACCAGTTACGGCGCATTTTTCGTAGTGATTACGATGTTCCCCTCTTTATCGCTTAGAAAAAGAGTTAATCCCTGGCATCAAGCATATTGATATTTATGAATGGGCTATACTCAAGAGATTGATTGATCAATATTTCATGGGCGTAAGCTCAACGTATACTTTTAGGTCATAATATGTTTTAAAGCATTGTTTCTTTTACACGACGTGATTCGATCATGTAATACATAGAAGAGGAATTTTGAAGCCCACAAAAAATAAATTTGATAACTTTTGATTGATGCTTTGGAGAAGGGAATTTGCGCAAACTTCGGGAGGTTTTAGTTTAATAGGCGTAATCATTATTTGCATGTTAAGTGAAAAAAGCTCATTATTTCTGGAAAATCCCTATCAAAATTAGGTAAAAGTTTTCAAGATTCAATGTTTTCAGGGAAATTAAAGTATTTTGATTTACAAGCTTTATTTTCTTTAATAATTAAAAAAATTCCTTTTTCGGGTTCATTTCAAAAATAAATTCAATCTCATTCTTTTTTTCAAGTTGCCAGCAATAAAGAGCATTTTATTTTAAATTCGGCAATCAAAAATTTGTTTCTTTATCCAACACTTGGTTTTTATAAAGCTTTAATTTTCTATAAATCATTAAAAAGAAAAACTACATCCCCAAATAGATATACGATTTTATTAATTTAACTACTTTATTTTTCGCAAAATGAGCAAGTATTTTCTGTTTGCTAAAAAAATGAAAAAATAAAGAAAAACATTTTCTGCACCTCCTCAAACTCACATATAAACAATATACAAGCAAAACAGTAAGCATTTTATTCAATTTTATTTTGAATATTATCAAGAATAATATTAAAACTATAAAGATTAATCTTTATTCAGTTCCAAACATTTTTAAAAACTAGTTTAAATATAGAAGTATTGCTAAAAAACAATTATTCAGAACCTTTTACAGTGCACATTTTAAAGTTTTTGTTTCAGAATTTTGCATAATAACCAACATCATCTTTTGAGTAATTCTTAAGTTTCAGGTTTTTCTAAAAGTCTTAACTTTGATTATCTAATTTTATTTAATAGAAAAAAAATATATCTAGTTCTTTGTCGCTCTAACTGTATTTTGTGTTTGTTCATGCAATTTATTTATTTAGCTAAGTGAAATTTATTCTAATAATGACTTTTGATTCGTAGCCTAGGAGTCAGGGAACTAGCGTAGGAAAGGTTTTGGGATTGAATCCCGGGCAAGGCATGGCTGTTCTTTCATTCTCTGTACTATCTGTCCTTACTGTGGGAGCATCGCTGACCTACCTAATATGGTGCCCCTGAAAGAGTGACTAACAAATCTGACCTGTAAAATGCCTGCATTGACGAAATGTTAACACAGGTGGGAATTGGAAAAAAAAAATTTAAAAAAACTTTCGATTCGTAATGTATTCGATTACTTAAACTTCAGTTTTCGGCACTATGAGTCTGGGCATGAATCTAGCTGCAACGTAAAATTATCTCGTATGGTAAAGAAGAGAAAAACCGACTTCTGTTAGAGGAAAGACATCTAGTTAAAATCAGGTTAAACCAGGAATAACATTTAAAGATATGTCAATAATATCTAATTAAAATGCATGGTTTTGAGCTAAATGTTTTGTGTGGTAATATTTAATCATACTTAATTAAAAAAAATGTTAAAACATTAAAAATACATAGTTAAATTATATATAATCAATCGTAAAATGCTTTCATGAGTAAAAAATAAAAATCATAATAATAAATTTTAATATAAAAAAACTGTAATAAGCTTTAAGTATTAAAATGAACTTTTAATAATAAAATTAGTTTCTAAACCAGGGGTTTCCGACTTACATGAGTCCGGGGGCCACAATTAAAAATACACATCAAATGGCGGGCCGCAGCTTTATCGAAATTTAATGTAGGACTCTTTTATGTATGAAGGAACATTAAATACTACTGTCAGATTTTTACCAAGTTGTACAAAGCAAAATTATTGAATTACAAATTATAATAAGAAGTAGATTTTTAAAAATACTTCATTGTTATTACTAATATTTTAGAAATATTAAATAAATAATAAAAATTCCTGCTGCAATAACTTTAATTTGCATCTATGTATTAAAGAATTAATGTGCAACAGATATCTAATTGTTAAGATTTAAAACTTTAAAAAGGTTGGTATTAAAACTTGCATAGTATCACCCAAAATGTTTAATGTGAAAATTGAGGTCTGTTTGTTGCAACCACCAGAGAATGGATATTTAAATTTAAAATTTACAAATGTGTGTGTGAATATTTTCGTTCAAAATTAGTTGTTTCATAAAGTTAAATCGGAGAATTTCTTCGAGAAAATTTCTGATACATGCATGCTGAATTATATTCACAAAATACAAAAAAATGAAATAAAAAAAAGCAACATGCACGATTATTTTTGAATTTGAATAAATATTTTCTTGGATGCAAAAGCCGAGAAATAAATTTTTTTGCACCGTTGGTGTGTTAAATTTCACAGAAAAGAAGAAATTAGGTTTCTGTTAACGAAAAAAGTATTTTGAACCAGTATAGATTTTTTACGAAAATTGTCGGCAAAAAATGACAACTAATATATTTTAGTTCGCGGGCCACTAAAAAAGGCACCACCCCCGGGGCGCCAGTTGGAAACCCCTATTCTAAACAGTAAATTAATTAGATTATTTCATTATATTCAAATTCTGCGTTAAAATATTTCAAATGGCGTTTAATGTAGTTTTTAGTCTTTTCAATTAATCATCATGTTAAAAATTTATAACACATCATTTTTTACTAATTTCCGATTTGAACTAAAATATTCTAACATTAGATTTAATTAAAATATTCTAACTTATGTTTTATATCACACACTAAAATGAACTATATTGACAAAAATTACCATGTTTAGTTCAGAGAGGTTCTATAAATATATAAATTTTTTTATAAAAGAAAATATTCATTTTTTAATATACTCTTTTTCTAAATAAAATGTGAAACAATATACAAGAACAATAATAATAAAAGAAATACATTTATTTACATTTTTATTAACTTGAATTTCCAACTCTAACATGAAATATTACACTGTCTTAAAGTGAAAAAAAAATGAATAAAAATTGCCTCAACAAAATCCATCTGTCTGCAAGGCCTGTTTTTCTTCAAAAAAATAAAAAAGAAAGCAAAAATTTCATCTACTCCTTGAACACCTTTATATATTTTTGAAGGCTTACTTTGCATAAGGTAAAATATTTTCATGTTCTGTATCTGGCGCCCTCTTTAGGATCATCGCGGAAAACTGCGAGATCGATTCACTAAAGAGGGGAATCCAAGTGATCCAGAAGGCCCCACGACAGACAGTGTCTGTTAAGGTCCGTGGTATAAAGTTCGGGAGAGAATTTCCAGGTTTTTCCCGAAAGTGCCCTGTGTTTATTGGACCCTATCGCATTTTACAAGTTTTTTCGGAATAAAATTTTTTCGAATGTTTTATAACATGCAGCATTTGTTCTATTGGAATTTTTACGCATATATTTTTATTACAACTGTGTTAGTTTAAGAATTTTATAGTGTGTCCATAGTTTATAGCAAGATCTTTATAAATTAAATAAATAAATTGGAATTATTAAAAAGTTGATAAATGGCAATCAAGTTGGATTTCTATACCTGATAATATTACTGGTACATATTGGGTTTCGAAATGTTATTTCAAAGTAGTGAACGAAAATATCAAATTTACCTGTGGATTTGAAGAAAAAACACGAAATTTAATAAAATCATGTTATAAATATGATTTTTTTATTGGAGCAATTCATGTGAACATTTCTGTTTTAAATATATGTGTTATTTAAGGACTTGTAAAAAAGTAATTGGATATTAATACAAAAATTCAGTTTTGAAGTTCTAGCGATTAAATGCTTAGCTGTGATAAAGTAATTTAAATAAACTGGATTTAAGAGGCATTTGTAGATTATAAAGAAGAAATGTCTTTTTTCTGTACTATGGCTACAAGTATTTTATTTTATGAAATTTTCGGAAGCTTATGGGTTACTGTTTCTGGGATACGTGCGCAATCACCTGCTACAAATGAACAACCGTGGGGTAAGTAATATATATTTAGATATGGATATCGTTACTAATTTAAATTTATTTCAATTTTTTCTAATGCTAAAATTTATCTAAATCTATTAAATCTAAATTTATTAAATCTAAATTCATTAAATCTACAGCTAAAATTTATGTTCTATAAATTTATTATGTTTAAGGTTCCTAAAGGATAAGACTTCAATATGCGTTTTTAATATACATATGTTTTTTTATGTAAAACATTACGTAAACATTACGTATTAACAAGGCTTTAACTGATTAATGCTTATTTTTAAAAGGTGAATAATATTACTAAGTGTTAAATAAAATGTATATATATATATATATATATATATATATATATATATATATATATATATATATATATATATATATATATATATATATATATATATTTTAAATATGTTATAACGTTATGGCGTCAGATGGCATTAACGTTACGACACATTATAAGCATGTCATAATGTCAGATAACTTTTATTTACAAAAGAAATTAAATATCATCCATATAATAAAATAAACCATATAATATTGCTAAATGGTTAACATAATAACTATCATTCTTAATAAATTTTCTTTTGAATTTTAAGTTGAACATCTTTCACCAGTTGAAAAGCATTTTCAAACATTTACAAAAACATATAATGATGTTATATTCAACGCAATATGGAGCATTTTAAATTGCTTATGCTGTAAAACACTATTTTTAAATTCCAAAGTTAAATCTGTAACTTATAATTATTATAATAAAGTGGTTGTGGTTCTAAACACATGATATATCGAATGAGTGAGGACAAATAATAAATTAAATCGATCAAATGTGTTTAGAATAGTTCGATCAAAGACCCGTGAAAAGTTTAGTTCTCTCAATAAAAAAATTTATCAACCTTTTTTTTTTTGTTTTAAAAACTATTCCCCGTCGTTAAAAGTTTGAAAAAAAAAACCAGAAAAATTCAAATTGTTCTTTATTCTGGTAGTTAAAAAATTTATATACGCAGTAAAACAATTCTGGTAAAATTACCGAATTCTATAATAATGACATTTCTGGTATAATAAAACTATAAATATGGTATTGCAAACCAAAATATCCGGTATTTAGATATTTCATGGTAATTTCCAATTTAATAGGTGACGGTTTGTCGGAAGTTCTAGTTTTTAAAATTATAGTTCCTATATCCACAAAAAATAAAAAATTTAAAAGCAAATTTACAGAATAGCTGATTCTCCTGCCATGCTCTAGAGTATCATGATATCATGATTTTACAACATTAATTAAATTCTTAATGCCATAATTTTTTGTTAATGATTAGCGTCTAGCGTCATTCTTGTAGGTCAGTCCTTTTTTTTCAAAAACAAGTATTATGCTAGAACTATTTTCCAAAATCAATCATTTTTCTAGAAGATCCTTCCCCACTATAATTTATTTATAATATAGGTATGCGTTACTACTAAATATAATGATAGTAACTGTAGAAATATAATGGTAGTAACTGTAGAAATATAATGGTAGTAACTGTAGAAAATTTCAACTGAAATTGAACGAATACATAATACTATTATACTGATAAATTGTTTTCTTCATAAGGCTACATAATGCATCATTTCAACACAAACAAAAGTTGAGATAAAACAAGCTAATTTTACCAAAGTGCTTCAAAAAATTTTTGAATTATTCTTCTCAAAATACTATTGAAACATAAAAATAAATGTAAAGTTATTTGCCGAGAAGTTAAAGCTAATTGTAACGGTCGGTTACTATTTCTTTTTCCTTAATTCAAATTTAAACGGGTAAAAATCTTAATTAATTTTAAATTATAGAACATATATTATATATACGTTTATAAGAAAATGCACCTACTTAGAAATTCTTTTAATGGAATACTGTATCAGTTAAAAGTATCTAAGAGAACACTTAAATTAAATGAACTGAATTTTCAACTCTAAACTGGATTGAAACAAAGCTCCTTTATTGAGTGATCAAACATCCGTAGTTTTATATCCTGAATAAAAGGAAGAAAGAATTCGTTGATGCAGCGCCGAAAACATTTGTCCCCAGAAAATGGACAAAAGCGAATCCTGATTGACTGATGATGTTTTGTCGACTTCATTGTGTTCGTCTTTAAATGGGCACGAAAATTCTTCTGAATCTTTAAAAAAAAGTGATAAATTTCACAAATGCCTGACAAATATTGAAGGGATTGTAAATGGGTCTACGCAAATTCTATGCTTAAAAAAAAAAAAAAAACACTTTATTCAGAGAGTTTTTAATGCAAGGGTGGGAGATTGCCCGGGTAAAAAACACTATTGTGAAAAATGTGCAGCGTTAATGTAAAGAGATAAAAACACTTTACAATTTGTGAAATCTGCGCAGTGTTTATGTAAAATAGTAGTATGTCCGGTATAAAAACACAATAAATTTTGTGAAAAATTTTCTATGCTTACGTATAGTAGTGTAATCAAATGTTTAAGTAATTTAGTGAATATTGTATCAAAAGAAAGGAAAAGTTATGTTAAATTACTTAATCTTATAGAAATAAATCCTTGATGTGTATCTAGCTTCAGCAGTTTACATTCTAAAAACTAAAATTTAAATGGTCGAAAGATTTTTAAATTTTATATGGGATATAAAAACTATTATTTCAAGATACGTTTCAGTTTATAGTTGAATATCTCACGCAAGAAAATTATTCTAAAAAGAAAATAAATAATTTTCAATCTTTATTTGATGAAATTATAAAAAAAAAGTGTTGTAATTTCTGATAATTATCGAGATTCCTACATATACTATAAAGTAATTAAATTAAAGTTTCATTAAAATCATGTACTAGAAATCTTTTGAATTTATCGAATTTCGATTTGAAATGTTTATTTATATAACGATAAATAAATATTCATAAACCATTTCAATTAATCATATATTATTGAATAAACTTTTCCTTAATAGTTTGAAAAATAAAATTGAAATCAAATAAAAAGAATGCTCTTTTCCTACAACAGGAATGAAAATTTTTTATAATTCGTTTTATATTTGAAGATTCGATGTTCGATATTTCTATTTTCCATGTATATTTGTAAAAAAAATATACAATATAAAATTATAATGCATAAACATATAATAATATATAAAGCAGCAGATAATGAAAGCAAAATGTCTTGTTAAATTTCAAATGTGCTCAAGTCTTTAATTATAAAACTGATATAATTTTGTAAAGAATATTAAAACGCTTTTGCGCGTCGTTTTGAAATTGGTAAATTATATTTTAGTGCCTAAATTTCTTTCACTTAAATTCTTTTGCATGTAGAAAGCTTTAGATTGGTGAATACTTCAAATCGCTTAGGAATTGAAATTCAGTGACTTAGAAATTGAAAATAAATTACAACATGACATAAGATAAAAGAGTTAAAATGAAATATTTTAGTTAAGTTTTACAGTTTTATAAATGGATATTAAGTGGATAATATTTTTAATAATAATAATTAATGTACGTGTGAAATCTATATGACTTAAGGATAAGTATTATTATTAAAGTAATATATATATATATATATATATATATATAAATATATATATATATATATATATATATATATATATATATATATATATATATATATATTGTGATAATGTTAATTATCACAAGTTTATTCTCTCCTTAATATTTTTTTTTTTTTTTTTAAGTTGGCCTCTTAACTCCCAAGTTCTTGTTTATGGTTTCCTGCACTTAACTTCATTAATGTTTTTATGATACTCAAATCTGTTATTAATTAGTGTAATCACTTAACTCCATTAACGTTCTGTTTATAATTAAATCAGTTATTAATTTACAATGTATATGTAACATTTACAATATTTGTTTAATATTTAATGTAATATTAAACACCGTCGAGTATGCAATTAAAAGTTCACATACTGTGAGAGAAAAAGGGAAAATGTCACAAGGTTAAGGGTACAAGACATAAAATTTTTATATTTTTCAAACTCCCACGCTTTGACCATCAGCGGATGCAGCTACGACCAAGGGATGCACAGGTGCAGAGGGAACTTAAGAGGAGGGAGTCCCCCAAGTGGTGTTATCTTACAGTAAATGGTAAAAAAAAATGGGAAAAACATATCTAAGGCGATGCATGATTAAAAGAACGAGCAAGAAAATTGTTGTCATAAGCATTAAAAATCATACTGCATAATTAAAATATACATTATCAAACTTGTAATTAACACATAATAATAATTTGTAAAATTAATAATTAAAATATACAGTATTTAAACGAATACATTGTAAATATTAAACATATATTGTAAAAGTTACATATACATTGTAAATTGATAACAGATTTAATTATAAACAGAACGTTAAGGAAGTTACGTGATTACACTAATTAATAACAGATTCGAGTATCATGAATTAACATTAATGAAGTTAAGGGCAGGAAACCATAAACAAGAACTTGGTAGTTAAGAGGCCAAATTAAAAAAAAAAATTATATTAAGAGAGTATAAACTTGTGATAATTAACATTATCACACACAAACACACACTCACATACATACATACATACATATATATATATATATAGAGAGAGAGAGAGAGAGAGAGAGATATTTGGATAAGAAACTTTCCAATAATAACAAATAGATATTAGCTAAAAATGTATAATTCCTTTAATAGCAGAATATTAACTGTTGTACTTAAGTAAATAACAAAATTAGTTATATATATTTTTTTAATATTTTTTATAAATTAAATAATCATAAATATTTTTTATTTTATTTTAGTAATAAAAATTTATGAAATCTATGTGACCTAATTACAAGTATTCTTCTTAAAGTAATACTTATATATTTTTGGATAAGAAACTTTTCCGTACTTTAAAGTATATATTATCAAACTAAGTATAATATCTTTAACTTAATAGATGCATATTTTTAGCTACTTATATCAAGCAAATTTAAATACAAATTAAGTTATTTTCCGCAATATTTTTTTCACGTAAGAAAATTTTTAGTGTTTTTAAATGATAAAATATGCAGTGCTCAAAAATATTTTTTTCATCAATAAAAAACCGTAAATATTTATATAATGTGCTTTCAAAGTAGTTAAAAATAATGAGTTATGTTTTACATAAAAATGTACCATTTCTTAGACAGATGTACAGATGTTGTTAAATAGTTGTTCTTATTTTTTTATTTGCACTTTTAATACAAAAAAATAAAAACCTTAATTGAATAAAATGATTTCCGTAAATGATTTATTATTTTTGACTAATGAAGAATGCCTTAATGTGTATCTGAATTAGTTTGAAACAGCTAATAAAAATATACAACAGAATGTCTAAAAATGGTTATGCTAGCTTTTATCTTTGCATATCGTTTTTAAGAGAAATTCTATTGGATGACATTTTTTTATGCGTAAAGCAAATAACTAGCAAGGAAAATCTTTTAAATTACATTTACGAATAATGTTTGTCTTTTTTATCATGACTATTAAAAAAAATGTGAGAAAATGCTATGAAATACTGTTTCTACACTTAAGTGTAAAATAATTGGGTTATATTTTACTTATATCAAATTTAAAACCAATATACTAAAAAAATATAGCCCACTTCATTCAAATCATAGGTAAACAAATACTCAAAAATATTTTTTTACATTAACCTACTATGTAACATCTAAAATAAAATTCTATTTACTTTTTAAAACCAACTAAAACAAAAACTTTTGTTCTTAACAATTTTTTTTTCTACATTGGGTAAGCCAACGACGGAAAACAAGATTCAAACAAAATCTCTTTTAGCCGAGCCGATGTTTCAAGCTCCAGCGTTAAACAATGATTGAAAAGACAGATCATGGCCTCTTTTTGGTTTCAATATCACATAAAATATGAAATTCCTTTATCGTCTGAATGAGTTATTGCAAAACACATATTGCTTTTATGGAAAAGAGAAGTGAAGTGCATTGAAGAAGGTTACGCTCGAGAGCGTAACATATTCATTGAATAAAGTGCAAGTCTACTTTTTTTACTGGATTTAACTAACAAAAGTTTTCCAGAATGTATATTACATGTTTATGCACCAGAAAATTTATCATCAGCTTAAGAATACACTGGAAAGTACTTCTTGGGATCATAATGGCTTTCTCTCTTCCCTAAGATGGAAAAATTTTACCTATTTTTATTTATATACGTCTTAAATCGTTTTGTAGCAGAAAGTGTTTGGTTTTCAACAATTGAATGATATATGTAATATTCTGAAAAATATGTGCAAGGAAATTGAGCATAAGATCATATTATGAAACAAAGTAGGACAATAACTTGTTTATTTTTGGGAAATAGGGGGTAAATAAAAACCTACCAATATGTATGCTTCATTTTGAAATTTATATAACTTAATTAAAAAATATATATATATAATATTATTGTTTAAAAGCACGTTATTGTTTAAAAGCATATTTTTAGGGTTTGAATAAATATCTTTAACTTGAGTATTCACATAGTTTTATAAATATACTCCTCAATTAGTACTGTTGAAGAAAGGATTAAGTATTCAATAATTTCCTAACATAAATTTTATTTAAAAAAAAAAAAAAACTGTTAGTTAAATTATGTGAAAAGTTTTGCATAAAAGAAATTCCGCAGTGTGAAATAAATTAAGGCACTCACATTTTCTTATAAAATTACGGAAAACAAAAGCATATGCCCATAGTACAAAATAAAGTAGTTATTCACTTGAAAATAAAAACATACCAAAATATATATTGCGATATATTTCGATATATATATATATAAATATATTTCGAGTGCGAATGCGATATTATCACTCTCAATATAATGATATCTAAATATAAAAGTTGAAAACTATTATAGTAATTTATATGTAATATATTTACAATAATTAATATATATATATATATATATATATATATATATATATATATATGTATAAAATATATATAATTGTAAATTTATAACCGGGCACTTTTTTTACTGTTACATGCCAATACGGGAATGTTGAATAATAATAAAGTATCAAGAGTACCTCTGAATATTGATTAAGCGTTCCTTTATTTTTATATAAATAAGAGTGTATAAACGACGTTAGCCTATTATATATTATTCTTCCAAGTATGCTTATTATTAATAAAAATGCTTATTACTTTTGCCTTCATTAAATAATAGAAATGAAAAATAGAAATGAAGAATGAAAATGAATGTGAATTAATAACGAGGATATATTTAAGTATGGAAGCAAATAATAATAACGTCTTAATAACTAAATTGACAACGGCTTCAAATCTTTAAGCAATCAGAGCTGGAGATTTTTCCATAACTTAAACTACTTTGAATTTCGTACCTATCTTATATCCATATTTGTTTTTATTGTTTTTCTATTCTGATAAATGAAATTGGTTTTGTTGTAATAAGATTTTTTACATAAATAGTTATATTCCCTTAAAAACATATGTTTTAATTTTTTATACATTTGAAAAAGTTATTTAAGCATAGAAAAGTTACTCATTTACTTTGTAGAATAATATGTTCGGTAAGGTATGTGAAAATTGTGATATTATTCGACCTTACAAATAATATAGTTCTCTTATCAGCTGTAAGTACTCTTTTAGTTATATGTTCTTTAATAGAACTGAGCTGAATGCAATATAGAGTTAACGGGACTATTCATAGTACGTAAAGTACAATATACTTTGTGACGGAGATTAGGCGAAGTTTTAAACTTAGGAAGACTAACACTAAGAATAAATTAGCACTTGTCACTGGGTTTTCATTCTCAGGATGACCATTTATATATCCATGTTCTTTTTAAAATAATGAACAATATTGAATTTACTTGACAAATTTAAGATACTTTTGAAAAATAAATGAATAAGTATTCAAGTTACTTGCTGTGTCAATTAGAGCCACTTTATTTTTATTATATATAAGTATTAAATTTTTAATTTAAATATTACATTACTTATTGTTTTTAAGCTTTTACAATAGAATAAAATTAAAATTAATAATATAAAATACGTTTTTTTAATAGTATCTTAATTTTAATATTTTAATTCACAGTAAAACCTCTAAATTTACAAGTATTACGAAATGAATAATAACTTCAATCATTTCGCTAGATATTGTGATACTGTGTGAAAAGCTAATCATAACAAATATTATGTAATACGTCCTCATTATACCATGTCCGTAACTCATAATTCTTAAAGGAATTTGTATTTCTTATCTTTTTGTAACTAGTTTTCTGAAAACGAGTATTCCATCATTAAATCTTTTATTTAAAACTTCAAATTTTTATTATGTTTATGAAATAAAAATTATTAGCCATAATCGAAGTATCAAATCAATGGGAAGATATAATACTTAGTCCAACTAGTACACTGTAAAAATGTTCTGCGTCAAATTACGGCACACTGGGTGCCGGTACGCAACATCCACTTTTATCGAAGCATGTTACGGAAGGAAAAAAACTGGTAAACCGTGGTATTTACTGCAGTAATTGACACAATATCACTGAATCACTCTTATCGGATAAATATTAATGCAAAAATCACGGTATAATATTTTATGGTAAAATGGATTTTATGGTAAAATGGATATTACGGATGATGCACCCAAATTGCGTGCTTTGTACAGTAGTTTGATCTGGAATTTTTTAAAGTGTACTTATAAGAAACTTAAACAATTGAAAACAGATGTTCATTCCATATTTAACATGAAATAATCCCATAACTAAACTTTTTGTCTATGGCGTACATATTCAATATGACCATGCGTCATTTGTTGTCTTTTATTTCTTGTCTCTCAGAAGTCTTTTATACGGACATTTTTGTGATATCTTATTGGGAGTTCTGGCGCTCTAATTAGTTCCAAAGATGTCAAGCGAGTTCAAACTACTTTAACTCGACTATCAACTAAACATTTAAAAACAACCCTGAAGAGATCCACGTATGTTTTGGGGGTATTTATGTAAACCAACATCAATAGATCAGATATAACTGAAATTATTTATTTTATTTTAATATTTTTAATCTCTTTATTGTATTTAGATGTCGAAATTTTATGCTAATTATAATAATTTGAATTCTAGATGCTTATATTTAATATACATTTTTTTTATAAATTTAGTACATATTTAGTATTTTAAAATAAATTTAAAATAATTTAGTATTTTAGTATCTTAGAATAATTCCATTTATAATTTTATAAATTTAGAATAAATTTAGCACAATATGTGATGATCGCGAGAAAATTCAGTGATGTGCAGTATTATTTTAATTTAGTATATTATATGCTTATATATGATTTTATTGACTTAAAGAAAGGATGTGATTTTATTAGAGAATAGAGAACACATATTCTGAATATATATCTTATGTATTCATGACATAGTGTTGGAATAATCATTTCTTTAAGCGTAATAGAAAAATTTATTCAATTAAATTTCTTAATTAAAATTTAGCAAAAGCAAAATAATATGTCTCCTCTGCACAAAATATTTTTATTGAATAACACAAAATATTTTTTTTTTGAAAATTTCATTTCTAGAAGTTGTCATTTTTAATGGATAATATTTTATTTTCTTCATAAATTAAGAAAAAAACTAACTTTCAAAATATTTTTTTTTATTTTACATTTGCGTTAAATATTTTTTAATACTCTCATTTGAACGCCGTCACTATCGAAATTCAATATGCCACAATAACAGAACATCAATTTATTTAAGCGAAGCTAATTAATTTTACACCGTCATTAATATGATTATACATTTTTCAGTGACGTAAAACTCAAAACTTCAATTTATCAAATTCGTCCTCCTTCCCGTGATATATATGATTTTTTTTTTCGAAAACAAAATTCTAGATGAACTAATCCCATATCGGTAAAAATGATTCCCAGGAAATGAAATTGAAGCTGGGGAAGAAATGGAGTTTAGGGAGGGTAAGCAAAAAAGGTAACTTTTCCTTTCAAAATTACTCTTTTTCATTTCATCACCCTCCCCCGAATGCATCATTTACACTCTGCGAAATAAGTAATTTTCATCTTAAATTTCTTTTTATGAAAAAAATTTTTTTAACCCTCATTGGGAGTGGAAATAGGTGAACTATTCTTGTAAAGTGAAAATCGTTTCTTTGAAGCGAGAGCACTCCTAAATGAAAATATTATAAATATTTTCTTAATTTTTTCTATTTATAGAGTTACTAAAATTTTTTTTTTTTTTTACAGTTAAAGAAAAGAATTTTTAACGTAATAATTTGTTTCTTAATTCCTGAGGTATTTTAAATAACTTCTATTAAACTAAACTTATAATGTTATTGTAAATAATTTATATTTAGTTCCTTATGACTGATATTCATTTAGTTAGTCATTGGAAATATATTTAATTTGTTAAAAGTCATTTAGTTATCTTTTTTTTTTTAATTGAAACATATTGTAATCCTCTCTGAGAGAGGAATTTTGGAAATATTCTTGTAAAATGATAAAACATTTCTTCGAATCTGGAGCACACCGATATAAAAATGTTGAAAAAAACATTTTTTTGACTATTTCTATGCATAGCGTTTCTAAAAATTGATTTTTATTCAGTTAACAGAAAAAATTTTTAACCTAGGAAATTTTTTTCTAAATTTCTAAAGTATTATAGATTAATTATATTCAAATAAACTAACGTATTTAATCAATAATTGATATTTAGTTGATTTTAAATGGTATTCATTTAGTTGAAAAAAAACATGTTTAATCTATTAAATGTCATTGAGTTATCTTAAACAATATAACTCTAACTGGGAAGGGAAGAAGGGAAATTATTTTAGTAAAAGGGTAAACATTTCCTTAAATCTGAAGCATGCCTAACTAAAAATAAAATATGAAATTTTAAATATATATATATTAAAGAATGTTGAAAGATTCTTTTCTTTACTTAGAAAACAAGTATTTTATCATTATATATATATATATATATATATATATATATATATATATATATATATATATATATATAGTTTAGATATATTCTATTGAATTAAACATATGTAATTCGTAAATAACTGATATTTAGCTAATTATGACTGATATTTATTTAATTATTTGGAGAAAATATATTTAGTCTGTAACTTAGTTCATCATACGACATTTGGTATTGAAATTAGTTAAATGATAACCATTGAAGGAATTAATGTGGTATCCAAATATTATTAGATGCGCGAATGAGTCAATTAGCTTAACTAGAACAATCTATTTAGAATAATTAAATTTCTTAACACATAACATTTATATATTTAGTTCATAATTCTAATCATTATTTGTATATCAATGGAAGAATGAAATTTCTATTAATGTACGAATGAAGAAAGTAGAAACAAAAAAAAATTTACTTACAATATTACAAAAAAAAATTATAACTCCATTATATGATATGAAACAAAAATGAAATATTAAAATTTTGCACAATATGAAATTTTACAAAATGTAGTTTATATTTTATTACACAAAGCAAGAACATAAAAGAATTATTTAGTTATTTAAAAAAATACAAATTTTAATATTTTAAAATGGTGATTTTTAACTTTCTTCTCTAAATTTATTTATATAATAACTTAATTATCCTAAGTTAATATTTCTTTTTAAACTCTTAATAAATTGCTTTAATAAATTCAAGCTTTAATACTAAGTTTATTATATGTCACATTTAATCTGTAGTGAAAGGGCTATAACATAATTTTTTTATCTAATTTTTCAAAAATGAGTAATGAACTTAATATAGTAATTAATTTCAAAGTATGAAAAGGCTTTATTCATATTTTTATATAAAAATATTGAATATTTTTAATGATTTTTTTAATAGTTACAATGTATACTGGAAACATTTGTTCAATATGCTTAGTTGTCAGAGATTTCCAATACAATGTATTGTATAGATATTTTCAGTTTTAAAGCGGAAAAAGCAAACGAAAAATGTTGAAAATATTTTTCAAACAATTAAATTTTGCAAAGATCAAGGTATGTGATACTGGTAGACATCATAATTTGCAACTGAATTTATAATTTTATAAGTGAAAAATGAATTAACTTTTCTTTTTTTTCGTCAAAATTTTTATTAATTTGTATTAATAATTTGCAATATGAATTATAATTTTTTCACTGAATGACACGCAAAATTCAAATTTAAATTATTTAATAATAAAATCTGAGTTCAATCGAGCGAATTTTTTCAGCAAAAATATTCTAGAATAAATACTATAACGACACGTGATATGCAGATCCTAGATTAGGCAATTTATTATAAATATATTTTAAACTTTCTTATCCACCTGCCATATGCTGTCAGAAAAACCTGTTTTAGGTTTAGACTGTTTATTATTCTTAAACTATATAAGATTACGCAACTATTAGTTAAATATTTTTGTGCTGAAAGTAGATTTGTTTTTTCAGATTATACTAAGAGTAAATTTTTCTTCCAAAATCTATGACATTAAAATATTAAATAGAAAAATGGATAAAAAATTAAAAGAATCATAAAAGGATTTTGTGTAATATTTAATTAATTGGGTTTTTTTGATTCTAAAAAATCCTATTAAAATCTGGAGAAGTCATATCTGCCTTTGCGTCGATACTTGTCATATATAGACATTTGGAAGCGTTTCAGCTACAATATCGTTTGAATTTGTTGCAAATCTAGCGTGTGTCTAAATTTAATTACTGTCTCTTGTTTTTAATTCTTCTTAATTTAAATTCCATGGTAGTGTTAATCAATTTCTACACAATTGCGATCAGAAAGATATTGGGTATCATAAATTACTATGTATTTTGTTCATGAGCCCGGCATTAATTTTTTTTAATGTATTTAAAAGTGCTCACGATGTTTAGAAATTTCATACAGCAAAGAAAGAAAATATTATTGGAATTTACAATATCAAGTATGGCAATTTTCAACAACATCAACTTTGAGTCATATATGTATATAAAATACTTTTGAACATTATAATACTATGAAATATTTGAAAAAATTTTTTCAAAGTTTTAATCAAAGATGTACAATAAATGTTTCCGTGATAATAGTTCTAAATTGATTTTTTTGAAAATATAATCCATAATATCAGTAAATTTACTGTTATTTTAATACGATGACATTTTGAGTCATATGTGTACAGCTATTCTTCATGATTCCCGATACGATAATATGATTCAAACCAAATTGAAATATGTTGCAATTGAATATTTTATCAAGATTATATCAAAGCTAAACCATAAGATTCACTGATATCATGATATAGCATATAACATCATTTTATATGACTTTAGTTTTGTTTTAATTCAAGTGGCTAACAGGGGGCAAAGTAAAAAAAATGGATCATTCACATTATGTGCACGTCACATTCACACACATTAATCATGACACGTTACATTCAAGTACGTTTTTGTGTCTGATTTCCTGACTTTAAATATCGTCTGATTTCGTAACTTAGAATATCAACTATACGAATTAGCGTATTTAATTGCATCCCCACTAATTATTAAGATTTATTCGTAGAGCGTGAAAATGTGGTCCTGAGGACAAAAGCAATTTAGGATAGTCCGCTTTTTTGAAAATTGATTTTTCGTAATTTTTACCTGATAATGCTAATAAAGCTGAGGAATTGAAAAAAAAATAGTCAAGTTCTCTTTTTAATTTCTCATCTAATTACCTGCACTAAAAATGAAAGCAATAAGAGTTTTTCTAAAAAATAAAATAAAGATTCAGTTTTATTACGGTGTTATAAAGGTTTTATTTAGTTGTTTTAGCATACATATATCGTGGATTGTATCTCTGCCTTTCTAATAGGCAAAACAAAAGGATTTTTTTTTCATATTTTATGCATAATCTGTCAACACGCATCACTTATATAATAAGGCCTTGTGTCTGCTTACCCTGTTTTAACAGGCTAATTACTTTTTGAAAAGCCTTATTTCCCTAACATGTGGCCTACGCCCCTTCCTTCTCACGCAATACTAGAAGGTGGGTTTGGCATGCAAGCTGTGTGACCTCCCATGGAGAATGCATTCAATGCAATTGCCACCACTCATTGCAAACCCTAGAGTTTATCAAATCCTATGATCATTCCATTAGATCCCTACTCACCATCCAGAGGCACTCAGCCCTTATCCAATTTGCCGATCACCACTGGGGCTGAAAATCCCAAACCGCCGTTTCCGTGATCAAATAGCAGTAGAAAGGGGGTGATTCCATAAATTCCCCAAAACTGTTAAACATTAAATAAAGGCCACTCAACCTGGTGTTTATTTTGATTTTAAATTGATGTGTAACAGAAAATTTTTTTGTCTTTAACGTTTCAAACTATTTATCACAGTAAAAATTGTATTTAATGATCTGAAAATCAGATGTTAAAGGAGGAACCGATTTTGTTTTTAAATTTTTTTTGTAAGTAAGCAATAATAACTTAGGTTGTAACGTGCTTTTTCAATAATAAGATTATTTTTTTTTTGTAAGAAAGGCATAATAATATTTATTTCCAATTATTGCTATGTAAGTCTCTTAATAATTATTATTGAGCTGGTAAATAAGAAACGCGTTTTTTTTTTTTAATTTGAATTCATGCAATATATAATTTTCAGGCAAATATGTTCTCATTTAAAAATTGGGTAAAAGACTTGTTTTTAATTATTATTATTAGCATTTAAAGAAAAAAAAGTACATAAATATTTAAAAATATAACATATTATTTCATTTGATTTTTTGCTCTGATTTTATATTATTTATGTTTAAACACAATCTATCTAGAAAGAAGATTACGGGTTAAGAACAGTTTTCGTAGATGGAAGCTGATTCTGAGAAAAAACGAATCTTAAGATAGACAGGAACCATTTTTCCAAATCATGGTTCATATTCATATTGTGATAACTCTCAAGGAGATACAATTTTCCTAAATATTAATTTGTCAAAACTTAGTAATCCTTAAAATGCAATTAATGCCGATTTATCCAACGTTTTTCTGAAAAATTGACATAGACATAATTAATAATCCAATTGATATAAATTGCCAAGACCGTTGACATCCCCTTGATCTTCATAAGTTGTACAATGATATGCTTCTCAGGCTGACTATACATATATTTAACGAGCCTCCAAAGTAGAGTGGTATCTCCCGCTAAATGCTATGAAGCCTGGTGCTAGTGGGTTTGAATCTCACCAGAGTATTTTTGTGCTTCATTTTTCTACTTTGTACTACGTGCTCCTCTATGTGTATTTTAATTAGTTTGATTTATAAGACATTACATAGTATTGAGTACAAAAGACCGTATATGTATAGTCAGTCTGTTTTAAGTCTATTAGAAAATGATTTTTTTTAGATTTTTTTTCTTTACGTATTTACTTCATTTTGTAAAATTCGTATTTGTTTTTGGTTGTTACAAAAATATCAATTTTATCCACTTTATTTAAACAAATTATTGCGCATATATGTTGCAGTTGAAATTTTTCTATAACCTGATCAATTCTTACTAAAATGCTTTGCATCTACATCCAAGTATTACATATCTTTTCATTGAATGTGAGTACTGTAAATCTTCTTATATTAGATGGAATTTATACTAACACAGCACTATTAACCTGATGTATATGGACCATTTATTTCTTAGCTCATATTGAATCATTACATATATTTAATATTTATTCATTTCATATACGCTAATGTAGTCAAATGATTTCATCTTTCATTAATATTTTAATAATTACAACAATGTAATTTATCTGGTTATAACCGATCTATAATTTTATAAAACTCATCGGTGAGCCAAAGTCCTACAATACATGCTTTACTTGGTTTTGAGAGACTAGATTTCAAATTTAAATGTTTATTTCTTGACCGTGTATGCAGGACTTAACTCTTCAATTCCATATTTCAAAGCTATTAATAACAATATGTTTGAATATAGTACAGTCTTTACTTTGTTTTGACAGACTAATTTTCAAATTTTTGTGTTTTTTTCTTGAGCATGTACAAATGACTCAACCTTGTAATTCCATTCTTTATCTCAAAACAATTTATAACACTAGAATTCGAATAAGAATTTTTCTCCAATGTACAACCCGTCATTATGTCAACTGCGTATGAAATACCCCATTACATGAGAAGGAATTGTCTTCATTTTTAGTATTTATTATTAAGTGCATTTTGATTAAAAATAACGCTTTGTTAAATTTAATTGTACTTGATTTAAATTTTACTATAACTCTCATTCTTTTCATAACATAACTTAGTTCAGAAAACGTATTAATTTACATTACAATTCGTTTAAGTTAATTTTACAATTTTCTTGCTGAATTTATTAGTTATTATTCAATACAAACGTTTCTAATTCTGTAAATTAATTATAATTCATAGTTCCCTCGGTTTTGATTAATGAGAAGTGAATTTTCTTATATTTATTTCTAAGCATGCATGAATAGCTTCTGTCATAAAAGTTTTAAAATTTCTCATATATTCTAATGAAATTATTTTCGTTTATTACGTTTTCATGAAAGAGGAATAATTATCTATTACATATTTAGATTCTAAATAATCTATGCAATAAATATTCAAGTGTTCATACATATATATACACTTTAGAATTACCTATGACATTCAAACGTACTCTTCTTAATTAATTTATTTACTAATTCATCTGGTGGTTATACGAACTTAGTGTTTCAAAGAATAATATGAATTTTTAAGCAACCGTAAGTAGAAATATAAATTTATTTCATCTGAAAGACTTATTTTAAATACCTTTTGTTCATTGGAAGTAAAATTTTATTTAAACTAATGTTTTAATGTTATGAACCTTGAAAACTTTAAAGTAGTTTTTTTCAGTAATTCTATTTGTCTCTTTCCTTTAAAGGAACCAATAATATTTGGTCTTACCTTTCTACAAAATCATGCATAACGCCATGTATTTTTTTGAATAAACTAGGAACAACCTATAAATATTTATTTTAATTTAGACACGAGTTATCTATTATTTACATTTAATTCATTCTTAATAATTTAAAAATCAATGTAATAATTAAAAATAATAAAATCATATCAGAGAAAATTAATCCAAAACTGTTTTTACTCAAATGCTCTTTAGTTGTAAATGAAATTGGTCTTATAAATTATAAAGCTTTCTTAAGTTTACTGTATATATATATATATATATATATATATATATATATATATATTATTATTATTATTATTACATATATTATTATTATAGTTCAAAGTTAAGATATTGATGTTTTTCGGTACTTTTAACCATATTTATTAGTTTCTTGATCCAGACAACCTCGCATATTTGTGGTAAATTTAATAGGATGAAAAGTTTATATATTTTAGAGCTTTTTTAAATTTATCTTCACACATACTTTTTTTCAAAATCTTATAGGGTGTCAAATAAAAGCATAATATAGTACAAATAAGCCATTCCAAACATTATATAACATGGCATTGTATTTCAACTTAATTGATTTCATGACTTAGTTTAACACTTTATTAAGGTTTCAGTAGACTTGCATGATGTTATGCTTAAAAGCACTACTTTTCTGTATTACCATTCAATAAATTTTTAATTTATTTTTTATGTTTAATCTTACTGAATTTGATGCTGACGACAAAAAAAAAACTTTTAAGCATTTAAAAAGACTTAATATAAAGAATTTGCCGCGTTATTAAACAAATAAACAAACATTTGACATATTAAAGAATTTAATACAACGTATGTGATTTAGCAATAATAAATAGCTCTAAAATGTTTAAATATTGCTGATGGATAGCTTTATATTTTATTTACAATGAAGTATATTAAAAAAATTATTTAAAAAATAATTTTTAAACTTAAAAAATGTAGTTCTGTACACTTCGAAATTCAATTAAAGAAATATAGCTTTCAGTGAGCCAATGCTTTATATTGGTTCAAGCAGAACCGTAATGCTACTGAAAATCCAAAAATTCTGCTAAAATAGCCCACAATTCAGTTTATTTTAGCTAGAGGGCTATTTATTCATATTATCCTCATAAAGATATTATATATTATTTATTGCTATAAAAATATTATGCAATGCATTATCAGGCTAAATCCGAAATCCCAATCAAATATCTGGATTATTTCATTGATTAAAGTTGAGCTGTTGATTAACATTTGACCATGAATGTCTGTTTATTGTTGGACTGCAAATAGCAAAATACTTCGAGATAATATTTACTGATCAAGTTTTAGAAAAAATATTCACCAATAATTTTAGAAAACTGAAAGTCCTAAGTCATTAAATATTGCATCCATGTTGTTTTATTTCCTAAGTTTTACCAAATCAAATCAGAATCCACAATCAAACAACTGTGATGTCCTTTACCGATTCGAATCGAGCTCAGACTCAGCATCTGTCCATAAATGCTGCTGAAGAAGCTGGTCCCTATTGTTATTAGAGTGCGAGTTAATAGAAAGGCTATTTTCTTCGCTCCATACTCGTTGTGATGGATTGGGAAGGGTTGGTGGACATCATTAATTCTCAACTCGCCTCCTCCCTTTGAGAGAAGAATTGCTTTCTTCAGAAAGATCCGGAGATAAATAGTTCGCATTTAGATCTCGAATTTCTCGTCTGATATATTGCTGGAGAACGCGTTCGAGAAAGGATAATATGTCTGCTTTCTTCGATACCAGAACAACATACGATGGAACTCAATAGTCATAAGTTGTAAGAGAATGTGTCTTCAGTGTAAATGGATAAAAGTTTGACTTATTCTAGAAGCTGTCAATGAATTAATGCTACTACATTTTATTCGAGGCTTAGGTTTTCAGCGAATAAATCGATGCCAAATCCTTTAGTTTTGTACAAAGTTTTGTTCGAGTTGATTAATTAAAATTACGGTGCTGTTGATTTTTATTGAATCGAGAGTTAAAGTTGTTCGTTAAATAATTTGTCAAAAACAAATGTATTGGTTTATTAGGTTAGTTTTGTTTATTCGCAAATTAAAAGACACCTTGTATAATTTTTCAATATCAAAACAATATTCAATGAATCTCAATTGTCCTATGTGTCTCGGTGTAAATAGAAAAATTTGACTTATTCTATAAGTTGTCGATTTATTCAAAGGAAAATATTATGCGAAATAAAAGAAAAAAAAAGAAAAATAATTTCATAAAAAAATATTTTTGTGAAAATATTAATTTTTAGAATTAAAAACTATGGACAAATTGAACAATGAATAAAAATTATTTAAAAAATGGCAGCCGATTGTAATAAAAGTTAGTTAATAAACATTTATGGCAAATTAATGAATAAAAATAAATTGAAAATTATAAAGATTTAATAAAAAATAATAAAATAAGCATTAATTAAGAAACATTAAATAAATATAAATTATTTTATAGAATTTAGAAACATAACAATTTCTACATCATTTCTACCTTAGGATATTTTTGTCAAATTTCGTGTGAACGACATAACCCTAAATAGTAATTTATTTCATCGAATATGGTTTTAAATAAAGTTAATCATGAAAGTTCATTTCTTATTGAAATAATTTTAATACATTTAGTTGGTTCGAAATAAATAAATACAAATATTTATTTAGATTAAAAATGAGCACACTATTTGGTTTCTTTTAAATGAGCACAAGACTCATGAAAAATCAAATGCAATAACACCATTGTAAGGAATGTAACAAATGAAAAATGATTTATTTAAATCCACGAAAAATAAAATAAGTTCCTTTCAAAATCAATGTTCTTGCGTGCAAGTCTGTCAGAAATTAAATATACTGAAAGTAATTGGATTAGCATTTGCGAACGCTTTTTATAAATACAGTTTCACATTTTTGGATGCTTTGAGAAAGTTAACGTCATTTACCAAAGTTTTTAGTGACAGTGATGCTTGTGAGTATTTTTTTAAATTTTTCTATTAAATTTTGGAATCTAAACTAAGATAAGAGGCCCTGTAAATAAAATAATCATTCCTTAATATAGCAGATTTCGTGTAACGGCAGTCAAAAATAAATTAGCCTGTCCTACCAAAAAAACAAATGATTAAAAAGTATGAAAATCTAAGTTAAAATTTTCTTAATATTAAAACATTTTTATTATTAAATTTTGTGAAATACTTTGACAATGACAGATTTGTATCAAAAACTTTTTTCTGGGGCCAATTTGCGTAAAAAGGCCATTGAACTTTTCAACAATGATGGGAGCAGTTTTATAAGAGTGTTGTTTGTTTTATAAGTAAGTCTTATGTTTTTTTTTTCTTTTTACTTTCGATCTTTAACTGTCATTCATGTATGAAGTAAAGCTCAGTTAAATCAAAATATGCATAATCAATGTTATGCAAACAAAGGAAAGCATACATAAGCATATAAAACAATGAAGGAAGAATTTGCACGAATCTTTTTTTGTTCATTCTATAAAATACACACTATTTAAATTGAATTTTTGGAAAACTTTTGAGACAATTTTTTTTATAATAATTAATATCTTAGATAAATATTAACAGATTACTGAAAAGTAAAGAGAGGTAATGGAAACAAATAGATACGAACAGTAGCAACAGTAGAGACAATAATAATTATAATTACAAATAGCAAATGCATCAATATTAGGGACCTCCGTAAAGGCTGACTGTTAGCAATATTTTTTAAACAACTTACAAGAGACTATACACTCTTAGAATTTTCCTTCTAAAATTATGGTAGAATTACCAGCAGCAATTAAAACTATAAAATTAAAACCATTCACTTAATTGTAAAATTCACAGTAGTGAACATTTTTACCTTTACAATTTTGAAACCGTTTAAATAGAGAATGGTTACGAAACCGTGAATACAAAACACTACGGATTTGTAACCGTTTACAACTAGCATGGTTTCAAAAATGCAGAAAGGACATTTAACTGAACATCGGAGATATTTCAGCAGCTTTTTTGGTGAAGACAGTTATGCGTGAATGAGAATTTCGTATTCTAATAACCCAGGGTCACATATTGGAGTGTGCAGGACACTGGAAACCCTTTATGTGTTGAAGTGAAAGGAGGTAATGATGTGGTGGTAACGCAGGGAAACGAATCTCTAGTCTGTCGGTCATATGGTAGGCAGATTAGCCCTCTCAGTTATAATTTGAACTCATCTGCAGGGAACTAAGTGGTTTCATTAGATCTAGTTGGTACGATAATATTTTGGTTGTGTAACAAAATATTATGAAAAAGCAGTTAAACAGTTTTTTGTATAGTTAACAGATTGAAATCCATTTTATTTATGGTTATTTGACTTTTTTGTTTGAATAAGGTAAAATAACAATTAAATAATTTGTTATTTTGTCTTTCGTTCTGAGAAATTCTTCAGTCGTTCTTTCTGAGAATTATATTATTAATACTAATAAGTCAAATCTCATTATAGGGAATTGTTTGGAGACCTAGGAGTAACTCCACCACAAAACATAGTTCATTATATCTATATTCTTAAAAAAAGCCTTTTTTTAAAAAAATATTATATTATTGTTACATATAAATAGTTTTTATGCAAATTATTAACTGTTTAAATAGAATTTAAACATTAAAAAAAATTAATTAATTAATTTTACATTCTATTTCAGAAACTAGTAATTTTCGATTGACTACGATTCGATTTTAGGTAGATTTTTTTCAATTTTCGTATCAACAATTAATAAAGAATCCAGTATTTTCTGATGATAGATATCTGCAGAAAAAAATTATCGTAATAATTAATGCCCACATAACTTCCGAAATAAAAGTTACTGATGTATATTTTTGTTTATGTTTGTTTCGTTTATTATGCTTATTTTGCTTAATTTGTTTATATTCTTATTTTGTTTATATGCTTATTTTGTTTGATGCTTATTTTGTTTGATGCTTATTTTGTTGTTGTTCATCTTCCGAAATAAAAGTTACTGGTGTATATAAGAGATAGTTCGATGAATGATGTGCTGTTTAACAACTTGTTCATTCAGGTTTATAAGTGAAGGCATGCAAGAAACAATCTTTGACATAATGTAAAAAAAATACCGTCATTTGCAATCGAAACTATTTAAAATTTAATGTATAGAAAAGAAAAAAAATAACGTGGTGAAACTAGAGTCTAATAACCCAGAGTTATATAAATGAGCTGCCAATTTTCCAGTTATTCATTATAAGCGTAGAAATTAGCATTAGTTGGATGGGAGTTTGGAAGCAACTATTAAAAAGTTAACTAAAACAGAATGTTTATTACATCCCGGTTTCATTATAGTGGGGTGTTATTTTATAAGAAATAGAATCACTAGAATGAAAAATGCATAATTATTTATTTTAGTACAAACCTAAAGCTAATTTTTTGACGCATTGATTATTTTTTCGAAAACTTTATATTACATTCTGATTCTGCAGGTCTAACATATTATCCGATCAAATCATATAGCCTACATATTATCTGATTTTACACTCTGAATTTGATGAATATCAGTGTATCATCTGTAGTTAGGAATATAATACCTCAACTAAAAATGATAGATGGAGAAGGTATGTTAGGTACATGCGGGAGCACGAAACATGCACAAACTTTGAAAACCTATACCAAAAGTTTGGAAAGTGCTTGAAGAAATCTATGCGTTAGAAATTTTTTTAGATTTTCCGTACTTATGTTCCATGATATAATTTATCCTACACAAATTTTTGTAAGTTTTTCATTTTTAACTGTAAGAAATGTGTTATTTTAAATACTCAAAACATTATTTTTTAAATTTTATACGCTAATTTCATTTCGACAATTCGAGGATATGATCGATCTCTTCTAAGTTTATTTCTCAAGTATTTTTTATTTGATGTTTTTAATATTTCATTATTGTTTGCTCAAAATGTATAAGTATATATAAGAGAATTAAAAATATGTATTAACATTTATTGTGTTTATATTCTTAGTACTTTTATTGGAATTGAAAAAAATTATATTGTCATCTATTCTAATCTTACCTTACATTTCGAGTAACAATTAGTTCTAAAATACCTTACAACGTCCTCAAATGATTATTAAAAACAGCAGTTTTCTTATTTCGCTTTCAATTATATTTCAAAGGGGTTTAAAAAAGATTCGCTTGCCAAAAAATGGTATTCCAAGTTAAAGGATGAGCTATTTATAAGCTATTTATAATCTTATTGAACGAATATAATATATATAAATATAGTATATAAATATATAATTTAACTAATATAGTCGTCTAGACGCCAAAGAAATCAAAATATTATTATTAATACTGACTGCGATGTTGAAAAATATGCTAGACAATGTTTTGCATTTTATAACACACCCTAGAGATTTTTTTGTTTACAGAAAGCAGAAGATTAAAAATATCTCCTATAAGCCCGTAGATTTCAAAAACTTTTACTTGTTTTGAAAATCCTATCAGCCAGCATCAAAATATACATTCTCGTGAGATAAAGTAAGATCCTTGAGGAAATTGTCAAAGTGAGATTAAACCAAGCTTACTACACCTGGAATTATTGATTTCTTTTTTGGAACAAAATAATAAAAATAAAATTTTCCAATGTCATCTACTTAAGAAATATATTCTTTTATGCACGTTTGTTTAAAAGTAGAATAGGCTCGCGATTGTAAGAGTTTACTGAAAAAAAAAATCATTGAATGAAGAATATGGCTTAATTTGCATGTCAATGAGTCGTTTACCCTATTTTGCTTTTATCAGTAAAATTTAACAAGAAATAGCCATTTACTTCAGAAAGATGGACTCTAAATATTTTCATGCATAGCGATTAAATGACTGCGTGACATTTTTGTCTCTAAAGCAAATAAATGAGTTTTTAACTTTTTTTTTTCTTAAGTGAATAGTATAAAGCTTTATTGTCTTGTTTTGAGGTGCGTTGTGGAATTCGCTTTTTTGGCAATTATATTTGTTTTTGTTTCTATCAGCAAACAGCTCATTGGAAATGTGTTTTGTAAAAAAAAAAACATAAATATAATTAGATGATTTTTGCTTTTCGGAAATGCTGTATTTGTGAAAATGGTATGGGATATAAAATGTATTGAATGTATTTTGGTATTGAACTCATTACTTTCATAATATTATATCATTATTTCTTAATTATAACTTAATAGTTGAGTTTTATTCGTAAAAATGTAAAGAAAATAAATAAATAAAAAAAAATTAGTTTGCCTATTGTCTGAAAAAAAAAACACTTACGAAATATATTGGTTATTTATCTTAAAAATAATTTTCAATTTTAATAGAACTGATATGGAGAGATAAGAAATCTAGAATTTTAAAATACCGGATAAGTAACCAGAAAAAATGTCAAAATTTTATGACGTAAATATAATATTATTTTATAGGTATTAATCTTAAAATTTGTATTTTTTTTTGCGAGGAATAAAAATTATCTTTTAAAGTACATATATTTGTCAAAATCTGAAAAATTATTTCCCCTGTCCGGATTATGGGTGTGTTGCATTAATACAAGATTTTTTTTCATTTAATGAATAAATTTGCAGTTAGTTTTAAAAATTAAATCTGTCAAAGAGGAATCTGACGCAACAATAAGTAGTATAAAATTTACCTCAGACCATACACATATACAAATTATTTTCTCACAAGCTAATTTCTTGCTAAAATATAAAAGCATTATTTTTAACATGACAAAGTGTTTTAAAATATAATTTAACTTTTTAGCATCTTTTTAATTTGAAATGTTGTAAAATTTTCTTAATATAATTGAGTGTTTGCTTTTTTTACAATTTTGATAATTTACCGAAAAAGAAAAATGCAAAGAAATTCGAAATGTTTCCTTTTACACAAGAGAATTTGTATTTTGATACACCTCTTTATATGTCATTTAAAATTTTGCATGATAATCCATTTATACTCTAATATCAAAAGAAAAACATAAAAATCTTGTACTGTTCTTTATATCATTTTTCTGGTTTCTTTATTATAAATCCATGTGATCTTTACTTAAATGTACCTTCTATCATCATTAACAAAATTGTTCAAATATTGTATTAACCAGTTGGATGTAAAATCGTACAGAAAATTTTAGTTAAAAGAATAGAAATAACATTCAACCGATGGTAAATGCGAAAAGAAATCGATTAATAGAATTAATCTATATAATTTGAAAAAATAAAAAAATTAACCTATTATTAGTCTTCAAATACAATGAAAGAAATAGGGGATACTTAATATTTATTTATGTAGGTACCTTATGAAATTTCGTTCCAAAATTCCACTACCGTCTTTGTGTGCAAAAACACAAACTACCGAAAAAAAAAGCAAATAAGGATAATTAGCGTTACAAACATAATTTTTTTTATCTGTAAGAACATAAAATTCCCAAACAAAGTTTCACACAAAAAAACATAAATGTCCCAATATTATTTTTAAATTTTAGTTCAGTAATCGAAACAAAAATAATAGTGCATAATAAACATTTCGAGTACTTTTGCAAATCTGTACAAAAAAAATTTACTCGATTTTTTATGCTAAAAACAAACTACTAAAAGAGAACATAAAAGAGTAAGTAAAAGGTTGAGACATATATTCCATACATACAAAAATAAATAACAGCTCTATTGTGGAGCACATAAGTAACTAAATTCTATTTTTTAAAGAATTAAAAATATATATAAATGCGCACGTTAAGAAAACTTTCGCGATTTTCTTTCATTGTGAATATTCCTTTTTCTTTAGATTCTGAAGATATTAGAATACGATACTCTCATTCATAGATTTACGGTAGCATAATGGTATTTTTATATTATCCGTCATAAAAAAAAGGTGAGTATTCCATCATTTAACTAGAAAAGCTATATACTGAGATGGCAGAAATACTCCTCATATTCCGTTGTAAACTATTAGAAATTCCATTCTAACATTACGGTAAAATGACCGGCGGCACTCTGTCCATCCAAGTAATAGTAAAGTTTATGGTAAAGATTTTTTTTTTTTTTTTTTACTTTTTCGATTTTTGAAACCGTTTACAGCTAGTGTAGTTAAAAAATAATAAATACAAAACAGTACGGTTCTTTAACCGTTTATATTTATCATTGTTTCAAAACCTTGAAAAAGAAAGGTATCTGGACATTGAAGCTAGGCGTTATGCTAGTAATGAATATTGGAGTTAGGTTGTGGTTGAGTTGTGTTTTATAAAATGAACCATGGAATGTGGTTTAATTAGTTTAACTGGTTCTTTTACCTTTCTTAAAAGATAGGAAATACTAGACTTTTTTTAGGTTAAGCAGCTTTATGGTGCTGCCGTCTATGCGTGAAGGATACTATTGCATTCTAATAGTTCAGGGTCACAAATGCAGGGAAGTGGAAAATTCTTCGTAAGTTGAATGAAATGGGGCAGATGCTGTGTCAAATCTGGGACTCTAATCCCTGTTCTGACGGCCATGGGATAGACCGATTATCTCTCTCGGGTATAATATGTACCCAGCAGCAAGGAGCTAAGTAGCTAAGGAGAGCTTAGTCGGTGCGATAAAATTCTGGTTGCTCAACCGTATTAGGTGAAAACAGTTAATAAGTGTTTTCTTTTCACAGATAACATTTCGAGTACCATCTTTTTTATAATTATTTGACTAATATAAAATAATAAAAACATTGCTATTTAATCATTTTCACCAAGAAATTTCTAACAGTGTAAGAAGTGCTTTAATGATACCAACTCTTCATCTGATATACGAAATACAAAATTTAAGAAAGAATAAAAGGAATAGAAATAAAAAAAATTAGGTCGTATTAAGCATTGAATTTTCTGAGAATTTATGCAAAGTTGTACAAAAATTTTATTACTCGGTTTGTTATGCGGAAAGACAAACTACTGAAAGAGAACATAAAAGTGTAGTTAAAGGCTCAAACATATGTCCCATACATATTAAAAGAAATAACTGCACTGCTTTAAAGCATAGAATTAACTAAATAATATTTCTTAAGAATAAAACTAAAATATATTTTCGCACATTCAAAAAGAAAACTTTAGCGATATCCTTTTATTATGAATATATTTTTTTTCTTTCTATTCTAAAGGTAAATATTCTTATATAATCCACCATAAAAAAAACTGGTGAGTATACCACTCTTCACACTCGAAAAAGCTATTTACTAAGGAGGTAGAAATACTCCCTATATTACGTTGTAAGAAGTGCCTTAGGGATACCAGCTGTTCATCTGATAATCCCTTTTCGCTCTATGATTCAGAGAACTAGGTAACGATTTTCGTCCGTTCTTCAAATATATTTCATACCTTGGTTCCGGTTTCCTTACAAATATCCCTTTGAAAATCTCTTACCAATCCATATCATCTTAGTTTATGGCCAAAAAATGATAAAAATCAAAAGTTAGTTTTTCGATGTATTTTTCCTTCCTTTTTTCAAAGTTTTTCCTTTTTCAAATGGGACAAGAATATTTTAGTAGTTTTATACTTAGAATTATGGTTTTTATATCCATAAGTTAAACTTTTTATGGTTGCTTCAAGTTGTTAACTAAAATTTATCTTCACTTGAAGATATAATTGACAATATCTAACAATTTATGCCCAGAGTATTTATCAATAAAATGGTGCATTATTTCAAAACTGGCTTAATGAGATTTGCAGTAATATGGTTTATGAAACTTCGGCAAAAACCCGGTATTTGCAATCTAATTTAAATAATGCTTATACATGAAGATTTCTTTTTAAATGCAGCATTTAATCACTCCAATTTCTTTTAAATATAAAATATTTCCATTGTGTTCTTAAAAACGTGATTCTTTTACTTTTATAGTTTCCAGTTCTTTTGATTTGTCTCAAAAGTTCGTCTTAAAAGTTAATGAGGCAATAATATTTAGACATTTATATTTTGATAAGTAGGATTTTTATTTTCATAAATAATTATTTTGGTTGTAGTATGCTTCTAACAAAATTTTTTCTTGCCATATTGTTTAAGAAATAAGCTGTTAAGCGTTGAGATAATAGATTCACAAAAATTCACTCTTTACTTTCATTAATTTAAACAATGCATAAAGGGTCATGTATAGTGTTTTAAATTAGTTATTCATTTGCAAACATTCGTTGAAATAATGTGTTGTATAATAATTTATATTCAATCTATAGGGAAAATTTAATTGACGAAATATCGCAATTTATGTATAGAGTATTTACGAATAAAATGATACATTTGCAAAAATCCTTTATTTTTAATATCAATTAAATAATGCTTATGTATGAATGTTTTCTTAGGTTAATATAATATGTGTTACAATAATTTCACGTAAATAGAAAAAAATGATCAATAATAATTATATAAAAGAGTTTATTTTACTGATTCTCTCCTTTTTCTCATTTTATTTAAGAACTTTTCAATGACATTTAATGACAATTAATCTTCATCAAAAATCTGACTTAGTGGAGAAAAGACAAATTTATGAATAATTTACGAAAAAAAGTGAAAATACAGTATTTGATATCGTAATTAATATTTGAGATAATAACAATAAGACATGTAAAGTCAAGCACGGTAAGCACGCTACCAGATTTGTGTCATTTAATGCTTGACTTTCTAGTTTTGGTATTAACTAAAAATAATGAACGATGAATAATGCAGAAACAGAATATTTCAGAACAATTTCAAGAATAACTAGATAAAATTACACATGGTATCGTATGGTGTATTCATGCAAACTACTGATAAACCCTTTGGTCGTAGTGTAATTATTTCGGAAATAAACGATAAAAATGTTAAATACTATGTTTAAGAAATATACTATGAATATGTTATGTTTTTTTTTATTTCATCTGAATGACTTTTAAATTACTTTCAAATAGATTTTTTGTGATCTATATTTAAAAAATTAATCTTTGTAAAAAATATTTATGAATTCAAAACTAAAGTTTATACTTTCGGAAAATTATATTTACACTTGCGCAGACACCGATATCTTTCACCATATTTTCATGAAAATTTGATTCAATCTAAATTTAATGAGAAATCGCGAAGGTTTGCTTATGAGTTGATCCAGAGTAATAAGCGAAGTAATATCATTCACAATTTCTTAGTTAAAGTAGGTAATATATTAAAGTTGCGGCAAATTTGTATACCAACATGGTTTTGCGCTATTTAAGCTTTCTAAAGATGTTTTCTTTAAATGCACTCAAATACTGTTATTTAGAATGATTTTTTCCCTTTAGCTACTATTGAGTGTCTAACGCAAGAACTCCTCCTTTGAGTTGTCTAGAGCACTCTTGACGATTATAAAAAAAATATGTAAACTATTTCAAATTGAAGTGTGGAGTAAATTTTCTGGGCAGATTTCGACTTAGGTTATTGAGAAAGACTGAGATCAATGAAATGCACTGTTTCTTGTTTCTATAACGACATGTTGCCTCAAATGTTGATGCGAGGTTTCTTCATAAGGCGACATTTGCTACTCGTTTCATAAGTCTAATTAATAACTTATATAATTAAAACTTATATTTCTTCAGTTGCTCCTTATTTTTGAACTAAATTGTTCAAATAAATTTTTAAATAACTTTTAATAATAAACACTTAAACATTAAGATATGTTTTAGTGGAAAAACAGTTACTAATTTATTTTTATCTAAGTTCGAAATTTTTGATTTTAACATATTAATATTTGTTTGGTTTCACAATTGGGAAGAAAGTGTTGCTCATATGAAAAAGGAAAATATTATAAACAAAAAGGAAAAAAAAAACAATTGTTTCAGATTCGCTTTAAAGCGTTTTATCGTGATAATAGATTTTTAAATTAGCATAACAGTATTACAAAATCATCTTTTCAATAAAATTGTGCTAATTATTTCCAGACTTCGAAAAAAATTCGAAACAATTCTCATTCATTTTTATAACAAAATCAAACAGATTATTTCTTTTTTAGTTCTTCTCTTTATGAATGTACTATTATACCAAACTCCTCACTTATAATTCAACTTAAAATACAACGCTGTGGGGAATAAAGCACAATAGTTACTTTATTTTTTTAAATAAATTAAAAACTAAGCAAATGGTATCGTCTTTTATACGCCTTAATTATTGGAAACGTTGTACACTTTTTTTAAAAAAAAAATAAACTTCTTTTTTTTAAATTAAAATATTATGCTAAATCGTTTATACTAAATTCATTGAAAATGGGGGACATTTACATATGAACAATGTATTTAAATGTGTAAATTAGTGCTGAAGATATATTATGATATTTATATTTGTATATTTGTTTAAAGGGAATATTTTATCTACATAACATATTTATCTACTAAAACAGTTATAGATATCTATTCAATCGAGCATAACCTAATAAATTGTCTGTATTTACATAAGAACAAACTCTATTTTGTATATTTTTCTGAAAAGGAATTTTATCCCCATTGAAATTAGTTAATGCAGTTATTTTAAAATTTTTTTAAAAAATAATTTTGAATACAACATTTCTGAAAATAAAATTGGGCAACTATTACAGCATTTTTCAATAAAAGCTTTCCTAAACTGCTGGAGATTGCATAGACACTGTTAGATAAATAAATGCTAAAAGGTTTTTCGATTTTGATTAAAAAACATAAAAATGAAAGGTATAAGGTTCGATCTTCGTTAGTCGTTTAAGGTGACGATCTCATACATTCAACTTACGTCGGTGACGTCATGGTCTGCGTTGATCGTCCAGTTTCTTTTCATTTGCTGTTGGTTCTTCTGGCGTGATCATGACGTCTTACGTAATCTGTTTAAAGAGTATTTTAGCTTCTGTTAAAGCATTATTATTTTGTATTCATTCTTTTCGTTAGTCACTCTGTTTGTGACAGTTTGTATGTCTCTTTACTACCAATTTAATATGTTTTTAAAATAAATTTACTGCTTTAGAAACTTCGTTTTCTGTTTTGTTTTGTTGGCAAACAGATACAGTGATGTTCTGCGACAATCTCGGATGTCGGATGCAATATTTACTTACAAATGAATTTATTAAAAAATATTATTTTTTAACTATGTAACTATATAAATTGATATATTCTTCTTATAGTGATAATTGTTTCTGTAATTTATATTTTTAATAAGGGATTCATAAAATTTCTTACAAGCTATTTAAAGCATATCAACCTCGACTTGGTCAGGTCGTAATTTGGAGGACATGGACACTTGATGTGATCAAAGAAAGAAGGAAAACATGTTGTAATAAAAAGTCGCATTATTTGTTGAATTAATAAATAACACTAAAACATTGCTATGTAAAATATAATATTTAGATTTGAAACCATTACCTTATGTCAGAAACTTTCGATATTAAACTGCTTTTTGTTTCTTCTCTAAGGTATCCGAAGAACTTCGAAATCTTTTTTCAACTATTCAAATAAAACTGAAAAAGAAATTTTTTTTTCGTTTTATTATCAAAAACATTTATAAAGCTTGAAGAAAAATTATATTTTTTTAAATGGTTAATTTTAGGTAAAACTTAGGCGCTGTGTATATACGCTAAACAGGGTAAAAAATCCAATTGCCTAAAACAAAAAATCCTTTCAGAAAAACCATGCGTAATAAAGGAAATTCCACTATATTCTCTTAGTCTGTAGTTCAAAAAACATGAACACTAATCACAAACTTTGATGAAAAATTGTAGACAATTAATTAAAAAATTACAAATTACATAAGATATCATGTTTAAGGTGGTGTAAAATATTTTAAAAAAATTAATTTTGAGATAATTGCATTTCAAGACTTAAAATCATTATTCCATCCACTGTTCTCCCCTTGCACAAAACTGCTATAACTTAGTAAAAAAATAGAGTACAGACAAAAGTAAAGTATTTTTAGAAAGTAAATTGTGCAAGTGAAAGCTAAGGGTATAGAATCTAAATTTATAATAAACTTAAGTTCAAAACATTTGCTCAAAATCATATTTTTGCATTAGCCAGATACCTTTAGAATTTTTAAAATTTCTTCCTCAGTGTGGAGAAAAAGGTATTTTGTATTATAGAAGCCATTTAGCATGATTAAAATTACATTAATTATAAATTAATTATATTAATTATAAATTAATTATATGAATTATAAATTACTTATATGAATTATAAATTAATTATATGAATTATAAATTAATTATATTAATTATAAATTAATTATAATTAATATAATAAACAAAATAAACAGCACAAAAAATCAATTATTAAATTATCTAATATATTAACTTATTTTGCAATTATTTAGTCGTGAATTATTCAATAATTAATTGATAAATATATTTTTTTACTTTATTCTTAGAAAGTCTACAGGAAAATATTATATTTTATTCCTTCCTCCAATAGAGAATCACAGTAATACTCTTCAAGAGGCAAAAAACATGTACAGTAAAAATGTATTTAATTCTTTAAAGTTAAGTTGAACCATGTTAAGATCTGTTTTTAAAATTTTATAAAAAGAAAAATTTAAATGTATAACGATCAAAAGAATTATTACCTTAAAAAACAGTAAAATTGTCATAAAATGAAAAGTTTTAGAAAGTAAAAATAAAATATTAATATCAATTAAAAGTTTTAATTCAAAGATTAGTGTAGAAACGGAACATTTTTATTCAGGATTATTTGACATTCATTAAAAACATATTAATTATTTAATAATTATCAACTAATAATTTATAAAATAATTTATGGAAATGATAAAAAGCAAAATATATCATTTATTTCAATTTTACTAAAATTTCACAAATTCATTCAAAACTAAAATAATAGTTTAATTGAAAAGGTAAATGTTAACTTAAGCAAATTCATTTAAAATTTATAATTTTTCAAAAATGGAGATATT
>OX421975.1:44329133-44349133 GCA_949128135.1 Parasteatoda lunata | reverse complement strand
CATATTTGTAATTACATGTTTATGAATTGAATGTAAATATAAGTTACAGGCAATTTACAAACATAATGCTATTTTCCGATATCAGTTGCATAAAATTAGTTTTCGTAATATGAAACTAAATGTATAATATTATTGTTGTTCCTGGAATATTATTTGTCAACGAAATTTCATTATTTTCGTCAAGTTATTTTAAAATACGTGAACTTTTCAATTAAAAGCAATTTAATATTAAATATTCCTTGCGTACGAAAAGGAAATCTGATTAATGTCTACAAAAGGATTAAAGAATTTCATGATATCGATACATTTTTAAAAATGCAACAAATATAAATCTAAACAAATACGAATATTCTAATTAGAGATGTTCAATTCTAATCAGAAAACAATGCAGTTTGACAAGAAACCGTGTGTTTAAACACTTTTCTTATATCACGTTTTTCTCACTTTCTTTACTACGGAAATTGTTTTTAAATTTCTAAGAAGTTCTAAAGGCAATTTAATTTCAAAGTGTAGAAAAGTATGGAACAAAATTAAATGTTGGAGAGATGCCAAAGAAAACAGTTGTTTTAATTAGAATGTAATGTCTGAAGAGCTTTTGAAACATTTTTAATTAAAAGTTTTAAACTGAATTAAACATATATCATATTCATGAAATTTCTTCACTATTTAATTTTTGTCTTTAGAGAAATTTAAATTTATGAAAGAGAAGATCTAGCACTTTTTTATCTTTTTGTTTGAAACATTTGATTTCAGCAAATGAAAATTCGCAATCCTTTCTTCGATTCATTTAGAGTATGAAAACATGTTGTGTTTGTATGAGTTAAATTGTGCTAATTAAGTTAAGCTTATTCCTCAAATTATTTTAATGCTTTCTTATTTCGAAAACGTTTATTTTAAAATTATTTATTTGTTGCAATATAAAATATATCAAGGATGGTTTAAAGTTACATACCTTTTTTTTATATAGAAATTGAGTAAATGAGAAACGCTGAAAAAATATTGTTAGTAAAATATAAAGAAAAAAAAGGAAAATTAATTGTTTTTTTTTCTTCTTAAATTTCAAACTTAAAAAAAAATGCATAGAAAAAAGTTGTGATCGCCATATTATGATCACTGGTTACTCATCGGTCAAATGCTTTTTCTTTCTGATTGACTCCGTTAAACACCGCAACATTTCAAATCATGGGATGCAAAACTGTCTCAATTTATGTTTGTCGTCGGCTTGGTTTTGAAATACTGCCTATGTACGTGTTTGAAGATGTCACAAAATACTTTTCCTTCTTCAGCATTCATACATTTGTATTTAAATCTAGTAATTATACGTTAATAATAAGAATAATGTAAAAATAGATTAATAATACCAGCTAGTGAAAATAATAAGAAAAACAGCAGCGGTCGCCATAGCAACGCATGCAATGACGAAGCTTGCGCTCTGTTTACTGTTACTCTAGAATACAGTTGAAAAGTTGTGGACGCATTTGTGGACGCAAGACCCATTTTGACAACGGGTAATAAATAAATCGAGAGTGGCTTAAATTAGTGTCGAAATTATGATGAAATTTAATTAGTTGGAAAAAAAACTGCTATTACACCAACTTAGATTTATATATCTAATTTTTGTTTTCTCTCCGTTTCTAAATTTATCCATGCAACAAACAAACAAAAATTTTGGATACTTTCAAAAATCATTAATGTTCTCGTTTTAACCACACCATGATGCTAATGAGTCGGGAAAATGATGGACATGTGGGTGAAGTTAACAACACATATAAATTCTCGCAATAATTCCACAAGCTTTCCGTAGCACTCGCTTTATGGACCCAATAAGCATTACTAGCTAACTAGCTTGGAGGCTTTTTAAAGAAAACTTTTGCCCAATTGCCTGATCTTGACGAATATTGAGTAGCACTTTACTTCTCTTCATATTGTTCAAAAGATATGCCTTTTCGAACATTTTATTTTGCTCTAAAGGAAGTAAGTTCCAATTCTTCAACTGTCCATCTCTGCCAAGATCTCGAACTCTTCTCCAGATCTTTCCAGAAAAAAAAACGTATGGAAACAAACAGAAACATAGTTTAACCAGCCATTTTGTACATGTTTTGAATTTGAGGTTGATTCTTGTAAAATGTAAAAGTTTCTCTGATGGATCATATTTCTTTTAGGTAAATACAACGTGTTATATTTTTATCAAGCAGTATTTATCCTAATTTTTTCCTTTTTATCCTCTTTCAGAAACTTCAATTTGAGAAATCCTCTTTGGTCGTAACTTTCAATATTCTAATACTATTAGCGCATTTAGAAAGGTGATAGTGGTTTACTGAAGCTTAAAAAACCAGTATGCTTTCGTATTTGCCAAATAATTCTGTTAGCTAATATTTGGTCTTTTATACTCGTACCTAAGACACACAGTAATATAAGATGTTCCAAAATTTTCTTTAAAAGTAATTTTGATAGATTTGTAAATATTTATTGAGTTTCATAGTTCAAGTATAACGTACGTTTTGATACACTGCATAATGGCTCATTTTTACAGCAACACAAATTCTACATCAATGTTTATTTTTATTTTATTCAATACTGGATGCATTTATTTAGCAAAATCAGTATTTCATGGATAATAGATTTTTTTTTTTACAAATATCATAAAGAGGTTTCTTTTTCAACAAAAATAGAAGTTTTATTTTCTCACTAAAATTGCAGTTTCAGGAAGAAAAGAAAATTCAAAATCTGATTCCATTTTCAATTTGAGTAAAACAAAATAAGTACTTTTCTTGGTTTTTAAAACTCATCTTTTTTAGATGGGCATAGGAAAAATAAAAGTAGACATTTTCAAACGTCTTCACAGGAGATGAAAAACTAAAAAAAAAAAAAAGTTGAAAAGAGCAAAGGAAACCCAAAGCTTTCATCGGTCGCGTCCTCAGGAGGCCAACGATGCGGATATTTGTCACTGCGGACAACCGATTCAGAGCGAACAATTTGTCAATATTCTCTTATCCGCAGCATTTCCGACGATGATGAATGCCCTTGGATAACTTGAAATACAAAGAGAAAAATATGTTTGTACAATAGTGAAAGATTCTTGCAGGAGAATTTGATTCTTTTTGAGAGTAACATATATTAAGTTTTAGTTACTTTTGGGTTATTCTTTTCTTTAACCAGATCCTTTTATTACGGTTTTAAATTGTTTGAAAAATTGTTATGGGTATCCATCTAAAAAATTTTTTTAAAAGTAAATTAAATCTCTATAATAATTTGCGTGGAATAAATTTAAATTAATTAAAGAATATTACAGATAAAAACTGGTACTAAAGAAAATTTTAGGGTAATCTGTAATTAAAATAAAACATTTCGAAAAATTTGTCAACAAGACATCTTTTATGCTATGAGGAAGGGATAATGATTTTGTTTCCTTCAACAATTGAGAAATTGGGAAACCTGGTCATCTGGAATGTATGAAGTTTCACTCAAAAATTCGAAAACTGAATTTTTGGAGAAAAAAAAATTATCTTCATTTTTATTATATTGGAAGGGACTTGCCGAAAGGTTTTCAAATGCTTCGATCCTTTAAATCAATCGAATGGATTTTATGGATCGACTGGAATCATTGGATTCCGTGCAGCTTCTATAAATTTTTTGGTTAAATTTGAAAACATTGTTGATATTTCTTATTGTAAGCAAGACACTTGCACCTTTATCTATCAGTGAAAATATGACAATGTGTAAAATTCCGGTATAAATTATAGGCGTTTTGGCTGTATCATCCGTAGAAACACTTTTTACAGTCAAATATACTTATTTTTTGTTCCGTTACATGTTCCGGTAAAAATGAATTTTACGGTAAAAAATACCGGTTCCCTGAGTGTCAGTACTTTTTAGCACAATAAAATTCAGAATTTTTTTTTTTAAAAATTAAAGCTAGTTACTTGAACAAGGATTTAGTTAGATGTCAGATTTAATTATTTTTTTAAGTTATTTATTTTCAAAAACTATTCCTTTTATGGTCGATATTTTAAGTGGCCTAGATTACTTGTATCCAACGGAAAGCACTAAACATTTAAATTTATCCCTCAGCAAAAGTAATGGATTTAGAAGTCAACGCTAATCAAATGGTGTAGATTAAAAAATAATTACCGCTGAATAAACCACTAGATATACAAAAATATTATAAAGCAAAGACTCACATAATACTCACAATAATGCTCCGTATTTCTATTGATGTTTGCTTTTGAAAAAAAATCATTAAATCAAACAGTATGTAAAAATGTTTTGGAATTCGTATTATTTTCTGTCTTTAATAGAGCACTTACCTCCTAACAAGATGACCCAGGTTTAATATCCAGACGCGGCTGGTTGATACGAATTCTACGCCCAGCTCGCACCGACAGCTTTTGTTACGTAAATATATCATCAGCGGTAAGTGGCTCATGGTTTAGAATCCATGGAACCATAGAAGGTTTTCCTCAAAACGTACGGAAATGCGGGATAGTTCCATGAAAATGTCCTCTACGAAGGCTAATTTGTCCCAATGCTTCATCTTGGAGTTTCTCTGTCTTATGAGTTGTGTTTAAAATTACAGGCTGCTGAGTTGAACAAGTGATAGTCGCAAACTCAGAATTGTGCAGACTGTTCAATGCCGGTTGTATATAAAATTATATATTGTTTGAATTTTGACTTCCTTTAGTGCTTTGTGTTGACAAAATGCCTTAAAAAATTGTAAAATGTTAATTTTAATGTAGTGTAATTTAATTTTAAGGAGTTAAAACATAATGCCGGGCAAATTTATCTTCCCTGAACTTGATAAATTTTTTTATGGTTTAATTCGGACGGAAATATGCTTCATTTTACAGATCCTTATTTCAATCAACATATGCATGACATCATCATTGTTAAAAGTATCAATATTTCACTTATAAAAGTTCAGGCAAATATTCTGGGACTGTACACATATATTTCAAACATTACTGAAACGTTTTTCAGAACTATACTTGCTTGATATTTTTTTTTTCTATCTCAAGACTTTTAGAAAACAGTAAAACTGGTTTATTTATTATGAACTTGTCATATTTTTTTCAAAATATTTTAAATTAATTTTGAAATTCTCCTGGTTTAAATATTTAAAGAATACATATATTTTAGTACTCTTGCGAAAATTTTGAAAAAGAAAATTACCAATAATATATGAACATACATATTGAAGTATTACTCGTTCATCAAAAATAAATCATATCTTTATAAGTATATTTTACGTTTTAAAATTCTGAGGGGAACAAATATTGTTTGAGATATAATTTTTAACAAAAAACTAATAAAATAAGTATTTTCTTGAACTTATCCTCCTTTTTCTTTCTTCTTATCCTTTTTAACTTTTAACCTATTGTTGATGAACGTGAAAAGTATCGTTGAAATCTAAAATATAAAAGATTTTTATCACATTCCTCTTCAACGTATTATAGTTAAAAACATCTTTTAGTTAAAAACATAGATATTTTTAAGAAAAAAATACAAAATAATACATTGCTTGTCTAGTTAACTATTTATAGCCTTTAGAAATTTTAAAAGTTATGTAATCTATTTAAAGAAGCACACTTTTAAGTTGTTACACTTTTGAAGATTTTATTAAGAATGAAAATTCCTATAAAAAGTGGCATCGATATTTATTTCCCCCCATTTATTTCTTCGATAAAACTTAAATGAAATTTTACTGAATTCATTTATTTTAATCTTAGGTTTTTGTTTCGATTACTTTAAATTTTTATAATTAATAATATCTCTTTTATGCCGAATATTTAATAAAAACTATAGACAAATTCATAAAATATGAAAAAAGAACTGTATAAAAATATTCGGATATTTACTGAGTTTCTTAGTTTTCCTCCCCGTGTTGAAAAATTTTGAATTTGTAAAGATTCTCGTTCAAAAAAAAATTTTTTTTTGTGATAGAAATTTTTATTCTTCTTCATAACTTCAAAATCTTTTCTTGCAGACCAGTTTTTATTTGATTGTTATTAAAAAGTTTCAGGTACTCTTTTATGCGTCTAGTTCAGTTTCAATTGCATTTGATTAACCCAATACCTAATCTTTATTTCTTAAAATTTGAACAAATATGGTTTAGGCGTGCTTATCGAAGAAATTTTTTATGACAAAATAAAAACAAAATGCCTAGGTTTGTTATGTTTTTATATCGTTACCATAACATCTTAAATATATTTCAACACCTTTAAACTGCAAAGTAATAATTTTATTAAATAAACTAAAATTCGTTCTCAAGGAATTTTTTAATTATCAACGAGTAAAAACAACTCTTTTAGTTATAACATAAATTAAATTTATTTTTTAAAGACAGTATACCCTGATTTCTATTAATGCAACCAATTCTGTTAAAATTGTAAAATAATCGAAAAAAATGATCATTTTTGTTTTAAACGTCTATTGTCCCCATAAGCATACTCTTCTTATTTTTTCAAGTGTATGCAGTTTATGTACCTATGAATTTCAAAAAGAGGAAATATTATAAATTACAGCAGTGATAGATTGTGGTATATCATTATTGTGTAACAATAAGGTTTCATATGTCATTTCATATGAAAAGACAAGTATTCTTGATGAATTCATTTATTTTAAATTTAGGATTTAGTTGTTTTGTTTATTTTTATTTTTTTAATTGATAATGTCTTTTTTATGCAGAATATTTAATAAAAACTCTATTCATACAATACAAAAAAAATTATATAAAAAATGTGCGGATATTATCCGAGTTTCTTAGTTTTCCTCACCGAGTTGAAAGGTTATGAATTGGTAAAGATTCTAGAAAAGTAAGATTCACGTTTGCCTTAAAAAAATTTCTTAAAAATAATTTTTTTTTTTTTTTTTTTTTTTTTTTTTTTTTTATTGCCATTAAAAAAAATTCAGTTACTCTTTGATGCGCCTTGTTTAATTCTAGATACAATTGATTAACTCAATACCTAAACTTAATTCCTAAAATTTAAACAAATATAGTTGAAAAGTGTTTTTTGAAGTAATTTTTGACGATAAAAGAAAAATCTGATACCTTGGTTTGTTATGTTTTTATATGGTTATCTTAACCACCTAAATTTTTTTCAACACCTATAAACGATAAAGTAATAATAATTTTTTTCGACACCTATAAACGGTAAAGTAATAATATTAAGAAATAATTTCCTTGATAAAATTGAAATTCGTTCTCAAGGAACTTTTTAATTATCAACTAGCAAAAACACCTCTTTTAACTATAACATAAATTAATATTATGAACACTTTACACTGATTTATATTAATGCAATCAATATTATATTAAAATTTGAAAATGATCGAAAAAATTGCTTATTTTTGTATTAAACGTCTAGTGTCCTCATAAGCATACATTTATTTATAGTTCTTCTTATTTGTTAAAGTGTATGCAGTTTATATATCTATGAATTTCAAAACAGGGAAATGTTATAAATTACTGCAATGATGTATTGTGGAATACCATTATTGTGCAGCAATAAGCTTCCATATGCCATTTCAAATGAAGAGACAAGTATTCTTACTGAGCATCAGGCGACTGCATTATTCCATTTCGCGTCGTCACATGGCACGAGGACGTATAATCAGTTACTGCTGCCAAGATGTGTATTGCTGTTAGAGCAGCTGAAACTGAATTCCAGGGAACACCCCTCTCTAAATCAGGATGATTGAGCGAATTTCCCTTTTAGGCGGAATCATCACACATCCCAGGGAAGGTATTATCTGAGTCAGAAAAGTTTGCATGAACTCCTGAGGGGATATAAATGTCCAGAAGTTTTATTGAGTTCATTAGATCATTTTTAAAGCTGGATTTTATTAGATAGTATAATTTTGAGCTGGAGAGCTTTAGGTTTCGTGTTATGCAATACGCGAGAATTCAAGTGAAAGTGTAATCAAAATATATTTAGGAAGTGTGCATAATATACTTTTGTATTAACAGATAGCATAATATTGCTGTTATATTTTGGGTGGCTAATAAAAATCAATAAAAATACTTACACGCCTTAACATAAAAAAAAAATCTGGTGATGACATATATTTTTTACATACATTTCAGCATGCATTTTTGAATGGTAATAGAACCAAAATATACTATTTTTTAACCATTACATTTGGAATAATTTTTTGTTCTTATAATAACTTTTTAACTAAAATTCTGGTTTTCAAAATTATAGTTCTTATTTATTACCACGCATTTAGTAAAAAGTAAAGCTAAAAAGTGTAGTATTTAGCTGAGGTAAATGGTCTTTTATGCCTTGCTCCAAGACATCATCATAAAATTACCAAGATTTGAGACATTTACCTTTATTTTTCACATATTGTCACATAATATTTTATTGTTAATTTCACCAAAATCATTGCCAAGGCACTTCGGTAAAAACTACTAAGCTTTTTGGTGATCCCATAGAGCCAGAAACATGGTAATTTGTTTCCATTTTCTGGTAGTTTTTACCATACTTTTTTCACAATGCAAAATGTTATTTTTGTTTACAAAAAGGTATTTTTGCAAACGTCACTCCAGAGTGAATTGACTAAAAATGTTGAACCATTTCTTGCGTTAGGGAACTAAATATAAACCTAGATCCCGCGGGCTTAGTTTCAGAATTCTCTCACAAATGGTTTTGCAATTAAAAGAGGCACAAACAGACCCTCACATAAACCTCAAACCCCATTTTTAATATGATAGAAATGTAGCAAAGCTTATTAAACTCCCTGGAAATTTAAAATATTTATTTACGTAATGCATTTTATGCGCATTACGGACGCAATTGCATTCTTAAAGCTAAAATCATTTTTCAATTAAAAATGTTTTAATAAAAATTTATCCTAAAATTAATTATAATTGCCAATAAATCACTTAAGAAGACATGATCTGATACTTATTATCAGTGGCGTTTTCTGACAACAAATACCATCTAATTAAGAAATATTTATGGATTATTTTATTAGTTTTTGTTGATCCTTGTCATTAGTTAGATTGAAACTGAATTAAAAAAGATTTGTAATTATCGTTAAAGTAGCAGTGTTTGAAATGTTTATATTTTACCTTCGTTGAATATGTGAGATCAAAAATAATTGACTACTTCAGTGAATGTTAAGTATTCCATTAATGGTAATTAATTATTTTAAGCTTAAGAGACTTAATGTTACTAAAAGTTACTTAAGATCCTTTTGTAAAAATTGCAGTTTTAATTGCGTATGCAAATGTTTTAGCAAAATTAATTTCTTATTATGTATTTCACTATCTACGTTGGCAACAACTATTTGGATGACATATTGTAAACGAAAAGAAACTTTTTATACATTACTGTATATTCGCATTATCGTATAATTACTTTTTATATTCATATCTAAATAAATAATTAAAAAAAAGACTATGAGAATTAATGTAAAACTAAAAAGTTGTGAGAATTAGTGTTTCTTATAGCAATAGTTAAACTAAATAAACACATTCAAATCAAAACCTCTGGGGGTACTGTATTGGAGATCAATCGTTCTCTGATTCTGGTCAAAATTACAATCTGTGGATGAATGAATGGATGTATGAATGGGTCCGACCTATAAACGGGAGTGACGTATGGTGTGGCAGGAATTCTTGGCCGTAGATGGCGCCACTGGAAAACAAGAACGATCGCACCCCCGTCTGCCTAAACAGGCATACGTCAACAGCAACAATAAACACATTCTTATAAAAAAAATATTGTATATTCAGTTCTGAATTAAAGTTTAATTACAGTTTTTATTTGATTCATTTAAAAAATAACTAAGACAATTCATACTTAGAAAGAGAATTTAACTTTGCTGTTAGACGAGGAAAGAATAACAATACATGATCAGTTTTGAGAGTTTTAAAACGAACAAATCGATTTTGGTGCATTTAATCTTAATTATAAATGCATGGAATTATTAGTTACAACTGACGGGCGCCAAAAATCAGCAAGTAAAACTTTATATTATCAAAATCTATAACTATGTGAAAGGTGGAATCACCGTGAGAGCTGATGTGAAAATCTTTATATATCACGTTTTTTGCATTAATATTCTGAGCTAGAGTTTTAAAAATCTAAACTCCACGCTTGCGAAGAAGACACTGACACTGGAGCCAAGACAGTAAAAGGTGAATCAATGTCCAATGTAAACCCGCTCTAAGTTACCCGCTCCGTTCAATGTAAACCAGCTCTATGAAATGTGTTTTTGTTTACAAATATATTTACGATGATAATTTATAAAACAAAATGTTAACTAAATGTAACCGTAAAATGTAATTGTTAATTTTTTTAATTCTTAATTAAATGTTTAATTGTTCTATAAATAAGCATAGATGCGCCAAAGAAATATATTTTTCTTAGTTTCCCGACAAATAGATCGTTAATTTCAAGGAACATTTATTTTCTCAAAGGAAAAAGATAGAATGCGTTGGAGATCTTTTGTTCTTCTTTTTATTTTTTTCCAATGACATATATAAATTAAAAAAATTTCGGATTCTGACTAAAGTACATTTGCAAGCAATCTTTTTCTCATAAGGCAGTTTTTTTTTCGTTATTTTGTTTAATATAATTGGTCATACCATATTCTCTAAATTTATACATAGGTCGAATATTCTTAAAAATTGCTTTCTGCAAAATCATAATATAAAGAATTAATTGAGTATTAAATAGATATTGCAATTTTATCTATTTTTCATTATTCTGTAGTGATATTTGGCATCGCTTACTTAAATATGTACATTTTTGATGTACTGTTTTATTTTTATTTTTTATGAAAAATAAAACTTAAGAATCTTTTTAATATTTTTAATTTAGATTCGTGGATGCAGTGTCCTATAAGATCATCTAAGAGTTGCACGATTACAGGCAAATGCTTTTTCAGATATAACTTTATTAATTATATTGGCACATGTTTTTGAGTTTTGTACATGATTTTGAAGCGTTGTTTAGCCCTAAATTATTAATAATATTCTTTTTCCCCAGTAAGAATAGCTAATAAAAATAAAATAACCGTCTGTCTGCTTGTGTGGGTATGCATATAACTCTATTATAATTACAGAACATTTTGAACCAGTGCCCTGAAATTTGAGCAGTTGGCGAAAGGGGCATTTTTAGACAATAGTCTTAAAAAATTTTCAAAATTTTCTACTAGATTGTTCAGCGGATATAATTGTAAAATGATTCTCCATAGTTTAGAGCTCACGCAATTGATATAAATTACGGGTGATTTTTTGTTCAAATATTTGATAAATAGCAATATAGAGTTTTTTTCACCCCCTATGGAGAAGAGCTATTCAGATAGTGTATATATATATATATATATATATATATATATATATATATATATATATATATATATATATGCAGAAGATCTTTGTTGAATGGCAATCTTGTCTTAACTCCGAACTTAAATGTTCATTTTATGAACTTAAATAATAATTAAAATTTTCTTATATATTTTAATTACCAAACAATAACTTGAATAATGTCTTGAGAACACGTGTATCGGTCTTTAAGAAAGGCGTAAAATTTTATTCCAATTATTTATTCTTTTTTATTCGAAGAAAAGTATTGTTCGTAAAAGTAAATTTGATACCGTCTTCCATATTTATGAGCTCGTATATTTTATCCAAAATTACATTACTCATGTACGGTTTCCATTCATAACGATTAAACGAGTTCAAAGATTTTTCCCCCTTTTATCACCTATTTCCAAAGAAGGTTGTTAAATATTATCTACATAATCCCGCGTGTAACGTTTTCTGAAGTCATACACGCCCTTCGGTCTTAAAGATTAAAACAAGAGAGCACTTAAAAAGTGAAAGAGCCTTAAGTGATTCAGGGACCAACATAAAATCTAGAATAACTCAAAAATACCCTGTTGTTCTTTCCAAGAATATTTCCATTTGTAAATCCAATGAAGTACACTAATAAATAACCTTGGTTCGAATTTGCAAACACAGTAATTTATTAATTGTAATTATATATCAGTAGTAAATGTTCATAAGAGGTGAGCATGAAATTCAGAAAATTAATATGGAATGAAGATAATTATAATAACCATTTTTCATGATTTTTTTAATTAGTTAAACATTTTAATATTAGAATATATTGTTAATTTATTTCCATTTTTTAAAAATCTATTTAATGCCAGTAATTTGATGACGAAAGGGAAATCATTCCGTTAAAATTTACGGTATTTCAGATTTTCAGTTCCGTAACATGATCTGGTATAAAAAGTTATTTTACAGTAAAAAATATACCCCCCCCCCCAATTACCGGTTCTTTTTACCATGATTTTATCCGGAATTTTTTACGGTGTATTTTTAACGTCCTACGGATGCTTTCTTTTTATTTTTACAAACAAACTTTTGCAAACTCTGCTGAAAGCTCAGTATTGAATTCTTCTGTGCAGCAATTCAATTTTTGTCACTCAAGGACCTGTGGAAAATAAACATTTGTAGGCGAATGGTGAATTTGTAAGTGACTGAAAATTTAAAGATGATAGTGAGGTTATTGAATACAACTGTGCAGGTTTCTTCATACTTCAAAGCCGCTATTTTGCTCCCAGCGTAATATTTGCTTTAACAAACATTGTATATACAATGTACGTGCGTTAGAGTGAAATAACTGATTCATCTCCATTTAAACTGATTAAGCATATTCGCATCACACAGTATAACGTTTGCAACGAGACATAAATTTCTGTTTACATACCAGGATGTGATTTCCAATATAATTTCATTTCATTCTTTCTGCCTTTATTCTTTTGTGTAGCAATCTCTACAATAAAGGCAAACAGAATATTTGCCATTTAAAATTGAACCACGCTTATTTATTTTTCTTTTTAAATTATTTTTGTTAAATATTATGAAATATAAATTTCGTAAATATGTATTGTTAATTTTAAAATAAAGCTTAATTGCATTCAAGTCATTAATTGTGTTACAACAGAACTTGCCATCTCTAGATCGATAATGGTTTCAAATCTACACAATGATGCTAGTTAAACTCGCATAGCTAACGGTGTCGCGCTTGCATAAATGCCATAATCAGTGAAACCTAGAATGATTATTCGATAATTGCTTCACAGATATTATAAAGGGGATTTTCTCAGTTAAGTGAATTTCCTGAATGATGCATTTCCTGACCCCCTTGCATTGTTTAACTCACAATAGGAAATTCAAATTTTTTATGTAATAAATATTAAATCTTTTAAAGTTAAAAAAAAAGGATCCGGAGTTTTTAATCAATACTTTAATAATTCCTAAAAAAATGAAAATTGAATAATACAGCATTTAATCAAATAAAAAGAAATCAGTCAAAAATTGTATTTAATTAATATTAAAATAATCCAAATTTTAATTATTTTATGCTGGCAAAAATAGAATTAATTCAAAAAAATTTATTTCTAATTCGTAATTGTTGTTTCATTTTCGTGTGATACAAATTACATAAAATATTAAGCATTATAAAGCTTTGCTCGAAGGAAGTTTAAAAATAAATATTCTACTTTTATATTTAATTATTATAAACATGGAAATGCCGTGTTGATATTTATCATTACGAAGAACATTGAGAAAATTGTATTACAGATTGAGAGATTTCATTCCATCTTACGACAAATTCATGCTTTCTTTTAAAAATATTTAATCGTATTAGTGTTTTAAATTGTGATATAGAAATGAGCTTTGAAAATGTCTTAGCAAACAAATGATGTTTAGGAAATATGTAAAAAAAAATTAACTTATTCTTAAATGTCCCTGGAAATAATAACTGAAGTATATGAATCGCGATTATTTTCCTCCTATTCTGTCGACAGATTCCTAGACTTCTACAACAAAAAAATAAACCATGCGTTTTCAAGTAATGTTTGTACCAGCTTTATGAAATCACTGTTGTATATATTGCTCAATAAATAGTTTATAAACGCAAAACAATATTATTTAGACTTTACTTTAAAATAATTTTTTAGATTTAATCTTTATTTTTAACGCAGTTTTCAGAAGAAAAAAAAAATCATTAATACTTTTTATTATGGACCTGAAATTATTTTGTTTCCTGTAAGCAAATATTTCCAATCTTAAAATAAATTGTAAAAATTATATTTTAGAAATTATTTAAATTTGAAAAGATACTGAATATATTACAGAAAAAAGACACAATAAATCACACTGAATAAGGGTCAAAACCACCTGATTATGATAAAATTTACTGTGTTTTTGGCGCTATGGAATCAGAGTGTTCGGATATTCCTGCAAAGGTAATGAACAATAAAATATGCTTTTTTAAATTTAACAATAAAATATGGTTTACGAGTATGTGATAAAACTTGCTGCGCTTTGAAACTCAACCTTTCTGGTAAACCGTTACCATATGAATGGAAACATTACCAAATTATGATGCTTTTTAAGTACCGTATATTTTGGTAGTATTATACAGAATTATTACTATTTTAATTATAAATATCTTTACTATACAGTACAACAATTTTACCAGACTTTTATCCATTTATTATGTAAATATTTTTTTGATAATTCAAAAATAATATTATTAAATATTTTTTTAATAATTCAAAATTAATATTATTAAATATTTTTTTAATAATTCAAAAATAATATTATTAAATATTTGTTTTAATAATTCAAAAATAATATTATTAAATATTTTTTTAATAATTCAAAAATAATATTATTAAATAATTCAATAATTATTATTAAAAAATTCTCAATTTAATATTTAAAAAATATTAAGCAAATTGTTTTTTAAGAGTTAAAATTTTTAGTGGAATAAATACAGAACATTTTTCCGACAACACAGTTCAAATACAGTGAATGAACTGGAATGGATTTTTAATTTAAACAATATAATATTTTATGTATAGTTCATACAACGCAGTAGTTGCCTCAATATAACGAGTATTTCAGAAATTTATTGCTTTGAGAAACAACACTTTTACAATTTCTCAGACATTTAAGTTATTTATATTTTTTATTTCTGTCAACTTTTAAAATAAAATAGTTGCAACTACATATTATAATTTATGTAAAATCAATTCATACGCCATACGTGTCTGTTTTTTAAAGTATTCACATCATTCCATTCAGTAATAACTCATAATAACATAATTTTTATGTGAAGGAAAATAACTTATTTAAAACAATTCTTTAAAATGCGTTTTTACCTAATTTTAAATTAAAATTTATATTTCTATATTTTTAAACTCATCTCACTGACTGCTGAACATTTAATTAAAAATCATTTAACACTCAACATTTAATTAAAAATCTGCTGAATTTTCGCATCTTCGTATAATTAAGTTTTTTACATTGTCATTCATCTACAAAAAACTCCTTATTTCGTTAAAGAGAAACTCCACTGTTAATTCGCAATCTTCAGTTATGTTAAAACAAATGCAATTATATCCAAAAGATAACAAACTTAACCAATTTTCCAAGCTTTTGCTACACTGTGAAAAAAATTCATGTTATATTATGGAATATTTCTGCCAGCTAAGTTGCCAGAAATTAGACCTACGGTAAGAAAAACACACGTAGACTAAAATTTCTCGTAACAAAACACTACAAAAAAAATATTTGTATGCATGCGATATTTTCCGATGCATAGGGTGCCGTCCTCAGAGTACAGCAGACAAGTTTAGAAAGAAGTTAGCTGTATAGCTTTAGGATTGCATAGCGAAACATATTTTTAAAATTTCTATTAGTTTTTTTCATTATTCAATTTTTTGTGTAATTTTCCGTGATATTTTAGGCATCGAAAACCATCACGTTTCAAAAAATCATGAGAGAATTTATATTTTATTAAACCCTTTAAATTCCGAAGCTGGATTGGAACCCGGGATCTTTCTGATATGAGACTAACTTCTTGACCACCATACAACAGGTCAGCGTCTGTTTAAATTATTTTATACCAAACTTTTTCATGTTCAAAACTGAAATAATCTGTACCAAACAGATACAATTTGCATCAATGGTTTTAGAATTTATTTGTTAACAGAAAATTTCACTTACGAAAAAATAAGGTGTTTTTTAGGTTGACTGATATAAAAAATACACCTGATGTAGAAAATGAGGTCATGTTTTGCCCCAAAGATAACCTCAATAACAAACCTCATTTATACGTCACAAAATCAACCTCATATATTACTCAGATGTAACTTTAGTTCAGATCGGAGGAAATATATGTATTTCTCTCTATATATGTATCTAATATATGTATTTGCTAGAAGTGTAGAAAAAATTTAGAACACTGTGTAGAAGTGTTGAAATGCGTACGCCCCAAAAACAATCTTCATAATTTGCGTTGCTCTAAAATAGATTTCCATCAACCTCAAAACAACCGCAATTTTTAATAAAACCACTTCATACACCTTGGGAAGCTGGTATTTTAGGTTGTTTTTGAAATCAACTTCGACTAAACCTCAATTCTACCTTGACACCTCAAAAATACCTTAAATTTCTTTAAGGGTTGTTTCTTTTGACTTATCGCAATTTAGTGTAGCAATAAATTTCTGTAATTTTAGACAACAGAAATTTTCTGTAGGTTAAGTTACAGAATTATGTTTCTAAGCAGATTTTTTTACAGTGAAGGCTTGTCGTTTAGAAGTTTAGAATTGAGACGATGGATCAATTTTTATTTTATGGGGTGCATTTTTTCTAAAAATATTTCTTAGGATATAATAAATCACTATACTGAGTGTATTATATTTTACATGCATATATGTAAATAACGTTATTGACAACAAAATAATAAATTCCACCAGTCTATGCTGTAAACTGTCAAATATTAGAAACGGATTATTCGTTATTCGATGAAAAATAGGCAAGCGTCAAATAAAAGGCTAAAAGTATCTATGAATTTGGAGGGAGCATCCCATGCAGCATGAAAAGGCAAATAAACGTTAAAAAATACGTTCGTTCGTTATAAGGTTTTGGACTTAACGTTAAAATTACGTGAATTTCACGTATTGATTTTCACCATTTCTTCATTCGTTAAAACGTATACGTTAAAATGACGGTATTTTAACGTTATAAATTTTCCTTTTAAATATTTCGTTAAAAATACGTTCTAAAAATACGTTATTTTAACGTGCACATTTTACCCATTTTTTTACCGTTTTTTAAAAACGTTTTACTAACGAACTTTAGACGTTTTGTTGCATATTTACATTTACGATAATTTGTTGGGATTATAAACGTAAATTTAATGGTAAAAATGTTTAAAAAACAAAGAGTGAACTTGTGAGAGCCGAAGAACATCTCTCTTAAATTAGAATAAAGTAAAAAGTGTAAACTCTTATTGCAATTTATATTTTATTTTTAAATATTTATAATTATTTTTGTTTATTTAGACTTAAGATAAAAATTTGCTTGTTGATAATATTGAGTCTGCTCATTGTCAGTAATTGACAAGGGAACTATGAGTTTTAATTAGGGGCGGATTACCCATTCTGCCAGACTAGGCCATGGCCTAGGGCCCCCAATGATTACAGGCCCCGTATAACAGTATAAATATATATTTATACTGTTAAAATTTTTTGCCTTCAAATTCTTGTACTTATTTAAACATGTATGTACAGCGATAAACATCTAGTTATGAAAAGAAATCGATCTGTTAATGATAAAACAAGGAAACAAAAATATTAGCGATAAAATTATTTGCTTGAAATTATCTCACATTGTTTACTTTTTGGTAATTTAGCAATCTTGAATTTATTCACAACAATTTAAGAACTATAAATAAGTCGAAATTAACAAAATACATTTTTACATCTTTCACCTAAAACATCATTTTATTAAATACATATATGAAAACTAAATTAAATTGCATAATTTACATTTGAAACGGAAGTATTTTTATTGTCACCTATATTTTCGTTCGCTTAATTTTAAATTGTTATTTGGCACAAACTTCCATGCGGTGTTTCTTAATTAAATCCTAATCCCCTTCCTCAATAAGTCTGATAAAATCTTCTGCCTTAAAAATTCTATTTAAAATTAGGCTGTTTCAATTTGAAGTTTATTCCTAATTCCTTTTGTCCGCTATATTTATTTAGTTCATTACTTTGCTAGATTTAGCTATCAAGTTAAACCGTAAAGTTCTAATCAAACTAAATTTGGACTGACACAGCTAAGGCAATAGCGTTGTACCGGAAGGGTTGTTAGGATACCTAATTTTAGAGATTACTAAAACCACACAAGTAAACCCCAGTTTACTCCCCTGTTCAGAGGGATCAAATGTAGCGGTGAATTGGAAGGAAATCTAGATTAAATTCTTGATATTGAATGTTAAATTTTCACTGCTCATTTTAAAATCGTTTTATTAATAGAAATTGACTTATTGTAACGTAAATTGTATGAATTACATTATTGTAAAATGATGTTATGCATGATAAATTTCATCGTAGAAGATAATTTCTATTTCATTGTTTTCATGTCATTGAAGAAATAGATTACTTATATTAACACAAAATAAATATTTAGATGAGTAGTAGCTCGTAAATTTTTTTGTTTTGTTTTAAAAATACTGTGTTAGTGTGTGGTAAATGTGTTGAATAGCAACATTTATTTCATTCAGTTAATAATACATTGTATCCAATCTAAATGATTTTTTTAAAACTTTTACAGAAATTTTTCCTGAGACTACCATGAAAATGAGAATTTAAAACGGTGAAAAAAAGTTTCGTTTTAAATAACTAAAACGATATTTAATTTAAATGTCATCAGATTTAGTGAGGAATGAGTATTAAAAAAATTTACAAGGAGACTGTTGAAAATAATATTAAGTACATATATCAAAATTAGAATATAATAGTTAATAAAAGGGTAAAGTCTTCAATATAATTGTTTTAGCTATGAGGCATTTCATCAGACAATAAACTGTATTCATCAGCTAATCAGGATTTTACGCGCACAATGGTCCTTTAGTGGAGGCAGTTACTTTACATATTAAAAGCTGATTAATATTCTTTTGTACTGAATAATTATATCGTTTACATATATTGCAGCATTAATGCGTTGCATAGTTTAACCATTATCTCTTGCAAATTAATTCTTGCATTTTATCACATTCTACAATTAATCGTACTTATTAACAGGTTATTGAGATTGCAACAGATTGTTCGATAATATCTTGGTAATGCTCTATATTCCTTGTAACTAAAATTGTCATATTTTTAATTTTCGTCGCCTTGGTAACAATGTGACAGGCAGCAGTACTACTTCTTTTTATTGACATGGAATTCAAGGAGTATCGATAGCTTATAACTGTATATTTTTGCAATATTATTATAATAATAACGAACTTTCGCAGAGAACTAAGTGAGATTTGAGAATATCATGGTAACAGAAAGTAGAAAAGTGAGGAAATCACGTAGCCTTAAACAGTTATATTTACAAGTGTTATAACAATATGATTTAATTTTATAACACTTTAAATGATTAAATATGGTTGTTCAAGAAGATTTAGTCTCTTATTTTTTTTTGGTAACGAAAAGAAATTTAATTCTTAATTCAAAAAAAATCAACATTAAGCTTATAGCCATTTTATTATTACACTGTTAAAAATTTCTAGGAAATAATGATTAAAAAACAATTTATTTCATTATTTTTTTCACATTCAAACAAAACATTCAGTCATCTAACCATTAATAAGGTGGTATTCAGACTGTTAATGGATTACTAAAAACTGTTAACTGGTTACTCTATCAAACTACTGTTAACTAAGAGCGGGGGTTTGTTTCACTTATTTACGGTATTGAATACATGATAGTTGTAAATGGTTAAAACACTGTACAGTTAAGTTTTCATGGTTTTATAACCATACTAGTTGTGAATGGTTTCAAATCCAATAATGCAAAAATAAATTATTTTATTACCGAAAACTTTACGGTTGATTGCAGAGAGAGACACTGCTGGTTAGTTCATCATAATTTTTAAATACACATTCTGACAGTGTAGCCAGATG